>JACXGK010000153.1:84182-115449 GCA_016801125.1 Novumbra hubbsi | reverse complement strand
CTTGCAGTGTAGCCTGATCGGAAACACAGCAACAAATGCTCTGACCCAAACCTGCTACCTACTAGGTTAAGCAGATCTTATCCCGTCCATGTGACTAAAACGCAGACCTGATCCACCAATTACATTCTAGTCTGTCACCATGTTCTGTCCCTATGTAAAACAAACTGGAATCGGCATTCCGCATCGTGCATCACAATAATCAAAGCTAACTTTATTTATATAGCACATTTCTTACAAAATACATTTCAAGCTAATTTACCAGATAAGTCATAATATCAACAAATTGTGTTTTGATAACAGTTATTAACTACAGTAGATATAAATGAAAGCTGTCCCAAGGGACAGAACCATATTGTCTGAATGAGTCTCCACCAAAAAAGCTGGCTCTGACCATTGGGACAATGAAAAGACCAGTACTAGATGACTGGAGGTACTGACTGGGAACATGTCAAAACTCATGTCAGACAGGTATTCAGGTACAAGGCCATAGTAGTGCTTTAAAAATCTATAATATTGTTCACCCTGAGATATAGCTTTTTCTTTGCAACTCTGCCTAGACGGCCAGCATTCCAGAATTGACACAAGACAATCTGCACACTAATAAATGTATTTTCTCTCTTTCTATTTTGGTTCAAGACAGTTGTGCGGTTCAGTGAATGTAGTAGTACACAGCAGGGTACAAGCTCTTTAGATTCTTTGCAGTTTCTCGCATGAAATAGCCTTCATTTCTCAGAGCAAGTACAGCCTGACAAAACTTTTAGAAGAAAGTTATTTGTTTCTGTTTGTGGCTTCTTTAATTAGCAAAGCAGTGTTCAGCAGTGCTAACATAATTGCAAAGGGATTTTCTAATGACCAACTAGCCTAATATAATTACAAACTTAGATTAGCAAACAGCATGCTATTGGAACACAGGACACAGGTTGCAAATAATGGGCCTCTGCATGCCAATTCATGCAAATTCCATTTAGAATGTGCCATTTTTAGCTACAATAGTAATTTACAACATTAACACATTCTACACTGTATCTCAGGTGGATTTTATGTTATTTCAATGGACAGAAAATATGCCCTTCTTTCCTAAACAAGAACATTTCTATGTGACCTCAAACCGTCGAATGGTGGTGTGGATATAAAAACGCACACACCGCTACGCCTACATGCTGCAATACTGAACAAACACCATCAGAACGGAGTGGAGGAACCAGACCAAATCACTAAGGTGACAGTAGTCAAGGTAGACATCGGTAGAATGGGTTTCTATGTTACCTATCATAACTAAAACATGGGTTTTTATTCTGTTGTGATTCATTGCCATCATCTAACAGAGTCTTATTTTTAGCCCAGAGGACGTTCAGTGGTCAATTTCCAGTCATTTCCAGAACCAATGACGTGAAATCCACAGGCTCATGTGTCTGAACATGATGATTAATTAATACGAACATTTTAGGCCCAGACATTCTGATCCCATTTGGCCAGATACGTTCTGGGTAGACGGAGTTACAGGTTTCTCTCACCTTTGGCCAGTGAGGTTTAAGTCTGCACATGCTCTCTGCGTCCTGGAGGGCCTGGCTGTAATTCCCACTTTCCATGTGCAACTCAGCATGCTGTCTCAGTAACTGACCTATAGATGGCGCTGTAGGAGAAGAGGAACAGGCACAAGGAGAAAGTGAGGAAGACCTCATACCAGTACATTGTTTTAAGCATAAACACTCTACAAAATAGAAACAACATGTACAAGAAACTACTCCACAAAAGTGTCTTGCCGAAATGTGACAAGTGGACGTTATTCATTCAAGAAAGAGAATATGCATCAACCTAATCTCACTGCACACAATCTGTGCCAGGAATTAGGCCTACAAAAACACCTAACCTTCCCTTCCGGCTGGAAGGAAGGCAATGGATGAAGTGACAGAACATTCAACACGGCTTAATCTACCAATCTCAGGCTTACTCCAGGGGATGACATGACACCTCTCACACTGACATGCTCTTATTCCTGACGCTGCCCATGACCTCCGACTCCGTAGTAAGGGTCAGGGCGGAGATGTTCTAAGGAGCTATTCCAATTAGGAGACAGTTTTTCAAATCCAGGTCAACTCGGCCGGGACGAAATATCTCCTGGCCATATCTTTAGTGAGTGAAACACTCAGCGCCAACCCAGTCACTTCAACACTGGCTTTTAATGCTCAAGACGGGGACAGTGACCTAAATTCTTGCAGATTGCCCAACGAGAAAACACACGTCACGGAAACCATAATAAAGAGCCTGTCCAATGACAGACAAACAAATACACATTCAAATACATAAATAAGAGCAGCAGGTGAATTACCCATTAGTATTGTATTTGAGACTTGGCGTACTGCATTATCACTGACTGCCGGTAACTGTCCTAACAGGCTAACTTACATCATGGGTTGCAAAACAGGCCTTGTTTATACGGTCTTAAATAACAGCCATATTGTTCCACCCATTCGGCCCTTACAGTGGATGTGAGTCATTATCGGCAGCATAAGAGCCCCCAGACGGGTTTGTTGTATAACATGGTTTGGTTGTGAATAACACATTGCACACTGAATCATCGCCTTCACCAACTCACTCCCTGACTGGTCAATTCTTCACATTGTTGCATTATAACACGTGAATGAAGTGCTGATGTTTGTTTTTTAAATCGTATATCAATAAAAAAACAACCATGACATACTTTGATTAGATAATTGTTTATCTCAATACAAGTCAATAGATTTTAGAACTTTCTTTTGACTGTGATCACAGCGTAGATTTGACCATGTAATTTTTATTATTGTGGTGCTAAAAGTTAATACTCCTCTGTGCGCGATGTTGGATACCAACCAACATGCTTAAAAAACAACGCCAGTTACTCACTAGTGTAGTTTTAGATTTGTCCCAAAAATAAGGCTATGCATTTAAGCTTAGGCCTACGTGTTGATCAGCCAGCAGGGTTTAGCAAACTTTGTTCCTTCTATTGAAACTGGCTTCAACGATCAGCGCATGGAGCCGGTCATTTGGCCTGACAGGAGGGTTTTGAAAGTCCACATAAACACAGTTGTGGGGGTTGCAATGAAACAGGCAGTTTGTTTCAACATTCTGAGAATGAAGCAGGGGGAAACCTGCTTCAAAATCGGATGACTTCCATGGACCATTGACATGCTGGGGTTTCTGGGCAGTGGACAGACCCAAACATGGGTTTGGAAATTGTGTTGTTAAAGTTAGCAATCATTCAACAGAACCCTACAGAGCTCAGTACACAGCAAGAGTTTGAGTCCATTGCCAAACACCCTTGTTTTACCAAATATTAGTTTTGACAGCCAGACAACTTGTGAATAGCAAGAGGTGCAACTGGCTTTTGACAAGTTAATACGCTAGTCAATCAGTCAAATAATGTAATATGTTAACACAGTAGTCCAGGACAAAATGTGGGCCAATGAATTAATCCTCACAAACACAACTATACAAGTAATTCCTAAAATTGTAATTGCACTTTTCACATACTAGGCTATAGATTTTCTATGGGTTATACACCTTTTTAACCCATAGAATTGCAGAATACCACTAAATAAAAGAGTTTAAGCACTTATGCATACATAACTGTGCACATGCACCATAATGTAGATAATTCAATATTAGAAAAATAGTTTTAGGAATACTTTGTCAACCCTAATAAGCATTATTGTTTAGATCAATAAGAGAATATATACACGTTTCAACTGCATTTTATAAATAATCAAAATGTAAAATGTCCTTAGGAAGTGAATAATGTTTTAATTTACTGTAGGGTACACAAAAAGTAAAATTAATTCCATTAAGCCATATTTTCGACAGGTTTTCACTCTTACATTGTATGTGACTGATAAATTAAGGTCACTAATTTAAACTAAACTTCCCTTATCTGGTTGTCTAGGTCTTTGTTTGAAACTAACTGCAAGGCCCTGTGTAGAATGAGGTTGACACCTCTGGACTAGACCATCCTAAATTGGATTTTGATTGGTATCTCTTCTCCAGAGACGATGTTACCTAAGTCCCAAGAATAGGAACTACCACATAGCCGGTCGGAAAAGAGTTCAATTTTCTTTTAATATCACATGGTACATCATTATGCAAAAACTATTATATCAGTCGATTGCTTAGGACACTCGACGAGTACAATGTGGGTTAGCTAATAAAGGGGCGGGCTACTGGGGTTGAAAGCTTCCAAAGCTGAAATGAGTCCACTGTCGCACCCCATTGGTGACACGATGCAAAATAATGAAAAGTAGGTCATCTAGTCTACATGAGGTATTTTGTCTTAAATCGCTAAAAGGTCACATAAAATGCACATCTGTTTTAAGACATAACAATCTGTCAATTTACCCTGATTATAAAAGTTAAACTTACCCAGTTCTAGAGCTTTGTTGTACTTCTCCAAGGCATTTTTGTAGTCGTGCTTCTTCCTTGAGACCTCACCATCTATCCAATGCTTCCTGGCCTTACTTTCGGATTCGAACCATTTATCCAACAAACTACTGAGGACGACATTTACTCTAAAACCCATGGGCTGAATCTTTCCGTCTTTTTGGTTCAGTTTGTGTTTGCACTCTATGCAGACTTTGACAGTTTCTTCCTCCAAACAATGTTTACAAAACGTGTGGCCGCATTCCAAGGTGGTTGGTTCTGACAGTAAAAACCTACAAAGGCGACATGAAAACAAGTCCAGAGGTTCGTCCTCAAAATTCTCCACATCAATCTTAACCGTTTGTTCTCCATTCCCAGTATTATAAAAACTCGTTGTCTTCTCATTGATATTTAACTCCTTCTCACGAAGAGTTCGAGCTATGTTTTCAACCAAAATTCGCAATTCGTCTGGCCGAAGTTTGCTAATGTTGGCAGCAGTGCAATAAGAGTCAAGAGCCTCCGCTATTCGCCCGGCCTGAGCAAGAGCGTCCGCTTTCCGTAAACAGAGGCCCCGGTCAAGACAATGGAGGTCCGCCAGCTGAGAGCTGTAAATCTCAGCCGCAAGATCGTAGTCACCTGCTCGGTTTGCTTCCTCTGCAACCTCAAGCATTTCAGGGCATATACCCGCTGCTCCCGGGTTAGATAACGGGTGGACAAACTGTTCCGACAGGAGAACTTGGATTCCCGTCTCCATTTTCGCCACGAGACTATAACGCACCAGCGAGCTGAAAATAAAACGGCTAGCCGAAAAACGATCCTTACTTCTAAACAAAAATATTATGGTCTATAACGTTACATGTGCCATTGTGGAGAACCCCTGTGTTCTTTCCCAGGCAAGACAAGAGCGTACGGTAGTTAAAGCTAGGCCTTACTAGGCGAGTGTAGAATACGGCTAAAATGTCAGATTCCTATGTAGACTTTTTTCAAAACCGATAGTTATATATATATACACATACACACCGATTCAAAATGATAAAATACAAAACCGCAATGCCAGCTTCCGTGTACCTACCTCGAGCTGTTTTGAATAAACCAGTGTAGGACGTGGGCGAGCCAGTCCTCTAGTTGGGCTGACGTGAGTTACTGGTCCCAAATTAGCTAGATATCCTACACCTACCGCAAGTAGCTTGGCGGTCTTCAATTGCTGGTCACCAAAACATTTTCGGAAACTCAAATACTTCCTCGTAGGTTTGCTAGCTTTAAGTCATTTCAGGCGACAAATAGGCCCCGAGAGTAAAATTCTGTAAGAAAGCCAATGTCCGAGAGCAATTTTAGGTAATCTGTTTTATGTAGGACCCGAAGCAACTCAGGTAACCCCACATAATTTACCACAACTGCTACAGCTAGCTGAATGGCTAACCTTTTGCGCTCATTGTAGCTGGAAAGCTACGTTTCTGTGCCCGATTTAAGATATTTCAAATAATCTGATTAGGTCCAAAATATTATTGCTGCCTTCTAAAATAGCCAGATGATATGATAATGGTTAGGAAAATAAAAATACAATGATAGGATCCTTCACATACTCCATCTCCTCGCTAAGTTGCAGTCAGACTTTAATTTCAGAGATGAGTCGTAGAACGAAACACAAGAAAGCACGTGACGCTGTCTGCACAACGTTATTGGTCAATTATATGTCCTGCTTATATAACGAAGCAAAATTGTATAACCGCTTACCGTAAACATTGTGAATCAGCCTGCACACAATTAATGTAAACATACTGCATTCTGATAGTACGAATACGTTTAGCAGATTAGTGTATTTCACTATCCATTCTTCTGGCTTAGTGGATAATCTATTTTAAATTAATGAGTCATCATTATTTCAAATGCGCTGGTTATATCACTGTTCAAAAAAGTGCAAAAGAACATGGTTTTATGTAATCCTTTACGTAAGGAGCCACATAAGGAGCCAAGCTAGGCTGAGCTAGAATTGCCCTTATTATTTGTTTTGAGAAACCTGTCCAAGCCTAAACCAGTGATTTAAAAGACATAGTTTAGCTTTTCTTCTAGGATTTTATAGAAACCTATCCTTAAAAGTAGACTTCCCTTACATGATTTTCATTGATAAATATTGTAATAAATTACTGATAATCCTAGGATGGCTCAAAATTGTGACACGAACATTATAGACATTAATTCAATTATTTGTAGAAATGTAATTATATGTAAAAATAATTTACAATAATTTGTTTGGTTATAAAAAACACAATTGGTTGAAATCAGATTTTTGTCACATGGGGTGGCAGGGGACTCTGAGTTTGTTTCCACATGTACATTTCTCCACATTTTATTACTGTATATTATTATATCTTCACAGTATTATGAGTCACCATGGCTTGTGATTCAGTGAGGTTGATATAAGAGATACATGTCATAGGTGTTATGACATAACTCCAAGAGTTTCTAAACTTGTCTGAGCCTAGGGACAGATTTTGGCCATTAATTGCCTGATTAAACCAGTGATCGAGTTAGGGGTAAATTACTAGATAATTTAAATTAAATTACTAGATAATTTACCTGTAATTAGGGACCACAAATACCATTTAGGCCTTTGACACAATCAGGATTGTTTTGAATGGTTACATTTTGGATCTCGACCACCTTAGGATTTGCCTGTGCTATATTAAATTCATATAATGCCACTGTTTGGACAAGTTACATGGTGCCGGTTAGCTAGAATTAAAAATAAATCTGGAGCATCAGACAGGAAAGTTCTTTTCTTGGCACTGCAGGTGAAAAAAGTGATTATACAGCACTAACTAATTTCCCATTCTCTAACAATTTAAGCAATGTTCATGGCAATATAATAAATGGATTACATATTATATTGATTATTCAAGCAAACATTCCTATCTTCTAAGCTAAGGATTCAAAACAGCTCCAAGATATATTGCTTCTATATTCACCCTTGAATTTGCAGTTGTAAATTCAAAGGAACAATATTTTTAATGGTATCAAGAAATCACTTGTTCGTTGTCGAACACCATCTAAAACAAGGAGACCTCCTCTACTATTACACAAGAGAAAGCTGTTCCCAAACAATATCTCATTTGTTTAGTTCTGTAAGAGACGCAATCACAGTCTCCCCCTGATGGAAAAACTAATGATTATAACTAGGGGCTTGTTGAATTTAAGAGGCAAACAGGGCTACTTGAGAACAACAGACATGTAGGTTTTGTGTCTCTTTGACCTGAAATTGCTGGCCATGATCACTTGATGAGCTGATTAGCTAGGATTGTGATGTGCCCGGAGTATCCACACGTGACGCCCGATCTGCAGGCTCTGCTGACAGATGGCTTTTGATGGTGAAGATAGATATCCTTCCTCTCAGGGTTCAGTTTTATCAATCCAAAGCCCCAGGATTTATTTTCTAGATATTTTCCCATGGGTAGTAGCAAGTAACCAGACCCTGTAAACATCGCTTAGGTTTGCTAGATTAAATCTCTCCCTTTTTCTGAGTTTAAGCCATAGACCAAGAGCCATTCTAGATTATACAGATCTAATCCATGCCTAACATTCATTGTTAATGATTTAGAACTTTGATAAATTGCATTCACTACCTATTTTCTTTAAAATACCATTCCTCCTTTCTGAGAAACAAAGCCACCCCTGCTCTAAAACTGATTTAATTTAAGGAAAAAAAATTACAACTAACAAAATGCCCAAGTAAATGTTAAAGCACCAATCAAATGAAATATGTAATGCAAATCCTAGAGCAGGGGTGTTATTACACAGAGGGCCTGCTGGTTTCTTGATTGTTGTCCAATTCATGGAAAATGAATGAACGGCATTACATAGTCAGTCATTCACAAATGACAAAAAACTACTTTCCATCCACCAAGATGAATCATGACAGTATAAAACTGCAATTGTATACAAACCCGACAAATAATTGAAAATCAGCTAAAATCCCATCTTAATTAAGTTCCACAATTAAGACATCAGTTGGAGAAACATTTTCTTTATAAATATAATAAAGACCAGAGTAGACCTAAGGTAACATCAAGAACCAGAAAAAGTATTATCATGCATAAAAATGAGTGTGCTAGGATATTTTCATTTTTTATTAGTTGAAATGGTTGTACCATTTCAGGTGTGCGATTAGTTTCTTTTTTGGATGATGTCCAATTAATATCTTAACAACCAAGTGAGGGATGTTCTTAACAAATGAATGGTCAAAGTAATGAATCAGTCAAGTAGAAGGCATCATCAAAAACCGACAGATACTTGACATCCCATTACCTAGTTGGCCACCGTTGACCTGGATAGTGACCCATCAAATTCTCACACATTTTACCAACTGTGTTTCCTATATTCTTGATTTGGATTTATAATCCAAACAGTTATCAACAGCTGTTCATTGCATCATCACACTTATTTGGGAAAGATTGTAGAACAATTTTTGCCAAGTGGGAAAATGAACAGAGAGCTTGGTAACGTGTCAACAATCAATGAACCTACTAAAGATTACATCACCCACGCTTCATCACAACAGGAAAACCAGTCTTAACTGAATTTATAATCAGCTCAACTGGGTGGTTTTTCTACAGATTATATAAAAACTGAACCATGTTATTAGAACCCTGAGTAGGGCAAAACAACATAACCTAGAACAAATATAGCCCGTAGACACAGATGTAACCATTTGTAAAGATCGCATTTGGTAGGAAATACAATTACGTCTTATGCTTAACAGAAAATAGGGCAACAGATAAACTGGTAAAGTGACGATGGCTTGGAAACAAAAGGTCAAGAAGACAGGGCACAGACAGTTAGCAAATCCCTGTCAGCAGGAGGCATGTGTGGTCAGGAATTTATTGATATATCTATTCATATAACCAATATAAGTAAAGTTGTTGTATTCACAATTCTCTTTGAATGAGTATGTAACCGAAAAGATTGGTTTTGAAGTATACCAGTCACCAAAAGGTTTTGGGTTGGACCGCATACAGGACAGCACATCATTTGCTAGACTGCTGACTGCGGCTAGTTCACCGTTTTCAGGAGGACAACATCATTTTAAAAAGGTTCCCACTGTCTGTTTAAGAATTGAAGCAAGATCACATTTTATTAGGCATCCAAATTATTTGACTATGAAGCCATGCTCTTGTAATATGCAGAATGTGGCTTTGCGTTAAGACATCCCCAAACTCTTAGAAATTTTACATTGAGAAACGTTATTCATAAATTGTTGCACTATTTCCCCGCGCAGTCTTTCACAGAAAGGTGAAGACCTCTTTCACAGAAAGGTGAAGACCTAGCATTACACATACTATTTCCTCTGTCCCAATGTGTTTGACACGTGTTGCTGGCCTCAAATTCAAAGTGGGCATATATTTTTCGAGAAACAATAAAATGTCAAGAGTAGTCATCTATCTTTTTATCTTTTAAATCAGAAATGTAAATGTACAGATCTAGGCATACCTCCTGTGACTCTCATTGATGTCCACTTGTTCTGCTTTGAAGTAATGGATGGTAAGTCCAGCCCAGTAGTAACTACTGGTTGTTAAGGACTTACACTAAGAGCACTTAAACACTTAAAGTGTTCGTCATCTTATCCTGAACTTAGGTGGTTTGTCAGCAACCATCATCCACCACACGATGGCGGCATTTCCTTTACAGTCTTACAAGAGTAATCAACAGATGTATCGGTTCATTTCTAGCAAGTCACCTTTCATAGTCTGAAAATACTACCTTTGTTGTGTTTGGTCATTGATTAGGAAATAATGACAAACCTAGTCAGTCAATTACAGACTCATGACAACAGCATAACCGTGTTAAATTCCAGGAACGGAATCATAAAATCTAGATTTGACCCATACCAGTTCAGCCTGCTGTGTTGTGCAATTGACAGTACACTGTCATGGAGCCTTACAAGCAGAGGTGGTTAATTATGTGACTACAGATGACTAGATGATCAAATGCAACCTAATTTGCTCTGAGATATTTTTGTTAATTGAATCATTCTCCAGAAATCCTGCTTTGTGCTTTGTTGCTCCTAAAGCTATCAAAAGAGGAAAGGCGATAAGAGACAAAGGCCTGACAATAATTTGTAGCTGTGATATAATGTGTTTATACTAGTCACATGGTCAATATACACAGTCACAGTCTGGAAGAAAAACATTCCAAAGAATATTAATTCAAACATTATTTCACAGCAGTGTATTATTTTAACCATATTATACCATGGACTCTCACATTTAGGGACAGTTTGTAATTTACAATACTTTTTTTATACACTCTCCCTCAACATTAAATTGACAAACAAATATGATTACGACCACATATAACAATAACTGTAGCGTTCCTTTGTTTATTGACCCAGGTATTGACTTTACCTCTTTAACGTGGTTTTGTGGCACAGTAGATGTCACTAATTGGCCATAAAGTTACAATTGACAAGTTCACTGTTATTGGGTGTCTCAGTGTCAAATGAAGTCAGCTAAAGGAATCACATTTTCTACAGTTGGATGCATGCAATGCATTTTCCACTTTTAATTGCCACTTTTCAATTTTACAACACCTGATTTACATTTAGCAAATGGTTTTATCAAGTAACCTTAAGTTTTTCTACAGAGGATGTAATAATGAAACAGAAGGATTGCTTCAATTTTGTAAGGTTAGTGTGAAAGATGTAGATACACCTTTTTTTCTCCATTAATAATGATGAGCCACCAGGTATAAACTATCTCAGTGTATAAAATCAATTCTATTATTTCAAAGAACATGTGAACTACTGACTTTCAGCATGCATGTAGGAAATGGCACTCACTTTTTCAGAGCTGAATGCCTCGTAACAAAATCTATCAATTAAATGATTTCAAAAAGCCCTTTATACACCAACAGTAGTCAAAGTGCTTTTACAGATACAGTGGGGCCACTTAGTCAGCCACCAATTGTGCAAGTTCTCCTACTGAAAAGATGAGGCCTGTCATTTTCATCATATGTACACTTTAACTATGACGGACAAAATGAGAAAAAATTTATTTTTATGAATTTAATTGCAAATTATGGTGGAAATAAGTATTTGGTCAATAACAAAAGTTTATCTCAATACTTTGTTGTATGCCCTTTGTTGGCAATGACAGAGGTCAAACGTTTTCTGTAAGTCTTCACAAGGTTGTCACACACACTGTTGCTGGTATTTTGGCCCATTCCTCCATGCAGATCTCCTCTAGAGCAGTGATGTTTTGGGGCTGTTGGTGGGCAACAAAGACTTTCAACTCCCTCCAAAAACTTTCTATGGGGTTGAGATCTGGAGACTGGCTAGGCCACTCCAGGACCCTGAAATGCTTCTTACGAAGCCACTCCATTGCCCGGGCGGTGTGTTTGGGATCATTGTCATGCTGAAAGACCCAGACACATTTCATCTTCAATGCCCTAGCTGATGGAAGGAGGTTTTCACTCAAAATCTCACAATACATGGCCCCATTCATTCTGTCCTTTACACGAATCAGTCTTCCTGGTCCCTTTGCAGAAAAACAGCACCAAAGCATGATGTTTCCACCCACATGCGTCACAGTAGGTATGGTGTTCTTTGGATGCAACTCAGCATCCTTTGTCCTCCAAACACGACAAGTTGAGTTTTTACCAAAAAGTTCTATTTTGGTTTTATCTGACCATATGACATTCTCCCAATCTTCTTCTGGATCATCCAAATGCTCTCTAGCGAACTTCAGACGGGCCTGGACATGTACTGGCTTCAGCAGGGGGGCACGTCTGGCACTGCAGGATTTGAGTCCCTGGTGGCGTAGTGTTACTGATGAGGGGGATTGAACACACAACACTGTCTAATAATAACAAAAGCAGGTTAGACAGAAAGTGCCCTAGACGATGGGTGATGGAATACTTCTGGACATGAGGAATATGTGGGCTTATACACTGTCCTTAATGAAGTCCACTTCCCAGTCATTCCGATAGAACCGTCTACGGAAAGGTGATTTGACATTTGACTGTGATTAATTGGACCACTGTGCACCGAGCTGGGCATGTGTCTGTCTGCTAACGTCATACTATGCTATAGCCATGTCACTTTGTGAGTTAAGACAGTGTTGAACCCATCACACCTACACTCTGACAAGCGTTCACACCCTCTACTCCTTCAAAGGTTAATACCAAGCAATGACTGGGAGAGGTACATTGTAACATGATTGTCAAGTACATTAAAAAGGAAATCAGGGATTGGGTAGCCGGCAATTAGATCATGATCAAGGAAACTCATTAGAGTGAGTCAATCATTTGTGTCATGTTTAATTTTACTACTCAGCTGAGGGCATTTAGAGGAGGACGATCAAAGCAGAGACCGTTTTAGTGTCTGAGGCAAATCCACCACCCACACCGTCCCCATAGGTCCATAGAGCCAAACGGCCAGATGCGGTCTAACATCAGCACGTTGGGTGGCAGAGCCCCGGGAGCGGTGTGCCGGAGAGGAAGCGGAGATGTCAACGCACTAAACAGACCCGGCACAGCCCCTGCATTAGTGTCTAAGGGAGATCCAACCTGTTCCAGCAGACCCGTTGTCGTGTGAATGGCCTGGGCCAACTGTCGGGCCACGCTATCCGTCATTCCTGGGAGCCGGGGCGTCTTCTGAGTCGTTCAGCGAAATGGTCTCCGTCATCACTTTGTGTCTTACTGCTGTGCATCCATCCGTCGCCCCGGCGATTGTTCTCTATGTGTTGGACACGTCTGACCGAGGGAGGGCATTTCCCTGCTAGAGTGCTTAGCTGGGTGATACACTCACGCAGACACAAAGACATTTGTTTCTACGCTCTCCCACGTCCACTGTGACACATGCAGTGCCCCACATCGTGCAGCTAATAGCACGTTAACGCATCTGCTAATATTTATCAGGAAACACGCGTGCTGCCGTCTAACAGAGGAGCAATGACTTCGGCGCTGCTTTTAAGCACTTGCAGCTGTGTAGCACTCAATAGTCGTTCAGTATAATGCATACGTAGAGTGTCATGCATATGGAAATGTTGTAATCAACAGAAAAAAGCAGGAAACTAGTGAAGAGGCCATTTGAGAGTGTTTGTTCAGGCCACTGAGCTGTTCTGAGGCTCATTTTGAGGGACATGGTGTCCCTCTTTAGAACTCTTCAGTTCCCAAGGCAGCCTCAGCACTGCACATACAGCACAAGCTTTACCCTTGATGGAGAATTTGAGCGTTGGCTATCAGGCCACTCCTTATTGGCATTTCTTTGTCTCTCATTTACCTCTCTCTCGCTCTCTCTCTGTAGAATTCTATCTCTCCCTTTACTCTAATTTGAGGCTTTAGCTTTATGTGTGAAATCTCCAGAGTCTCGTTGCCTCTGGGGACAGTGGGAGCCATCAACACAGTTGAACAGGAAAGGCTGGCCAGCAGTGATTCGAATAGGTAGTACTAATTGGTTCATTGCAGGGAGCAAATCAATGCTGAGGGTAAAGTCATCTCATACAGTGCACCCTACTCTAGCGTTTGCATATTACAGTCTGTGTTTGTGCCTTTTTGATAAATCATGATTTGGGTCGATGAGAGCTGTATCTAAAGTTTTTGGGTGACATTGTTTTTGTAACGTTGTGGTGATTTTGTGATTTGGACAGAATCTGATTGTTGATTGCAAGTTTTCATTAAGGAACACAGGAACTAAACAATAAGAAGGTATTCCTCCCTCATCAAGTCAAGCAAAAACAGAGGAAACATAGACCAACATGTCACATACCTACGCCAGACATAGATAGATAAAGAAATATAAAGAAAAGCCTCAGGGTTGGCTTCAGTTTGTGCCTCAATCCAGATTCCAGTGTGGGCAAGTCAATACAATGGCTTATTAATGTATAAATCTGCTCCAACTGTCTTTGAGGCATCCTTCCCAGTATGGTTGATAAAGCATGGAATCACCACTCAGGGAACGATATAACAATGACACAAACATTCAGTAGGAACCTCCCTAAATGCAATGATCAATATGTGGAAACCAAGAGTATCTGCAAAGGCATTCGTTTTTTCTATCGGAATTCTGTCACAGAGGATTGTGACTCGGTTGGAAGCTGATGCACGCAGACACGGAAAGAAGAAGTTAAACGTGGCTGTGTTTTACATGTTGCTGTAGGGAGTTTTGATCTGCTTTTTGGGTCAAGTCTATTAACCCTAAATTATAAATGGAATACATAGATTTATGACATCCTAAAGGATTTTATTACCTTTTTTTCTTTCATATGGACCCATTTCCTTATAATGCTTTGCCTCTCGAATGAATACAACTTTAATTGATTTTCATTTAAAACAATTGCTAGCTTAAACATTTCAAAACATGTAATTACACATCTACATATAACTTAAGTAACAAGACAGTTTGCTAGTCCCGAGTAGTTTCTATACTGCATGCAATTGACCATTTTTAGTAAAGGGCTTACAGTGCACTACATTAATAATTGGACAGGGACAAACCTTTAGTGGTTTTGACCTTGTACTGCACATTGTTTTTGTTTATAGGCAAAGAGTTTGAAGACTTTAGAAATGCATTCAGGTTAAATGTTCGGTTATTTACATCCATAAACAATGAACCATGTGGGGATTACAACCCTTATTAGCCTATACAAGGTACCGAGGTGTCCTTGTGTGTTCCCCATACATTTTTGGTTGTCGTATTTTGTATTTGGTCGCCAATTCTTGACTCTGACGTATTGGCCTCAAACACAACACCAACAAAACTTATTTCCCAGACGACTTGCTGTGCAAGTTCCATTTTCATCTCCAAACGTATTCTGTGTTTGATTCATTTATTTTACAAATTTAGTAGTCATATTTTAAAACTGACGTGTGAAGGGAGGTGTCGCACATACTCAGACGACCGCCAAAAGGACCTGTGGGACGGTGATTGGTCACTTCTACATGGGATACGCTTCTCCTATTAAAGCTGTATAATTCTATCAGTTGACTACAGTCAGCATTCCATTCTGAAACATTACCGGGCGATCTACCAGGAATTACTACGGTAGCACCCAGCGACATAGAGAAATCTCCTCCACCAAAGCGCATCAGAATCTTAAAGATCAAAATGAGTGCAACGTATCTGCGACAACTTTTGCTCCTTCAATTAGTCTGGTGCCTTGGTTGTTGGCATTCGACAGGTGGGTAAAGTGTTTACATAATATTATTAGTTGCATGTTATTTGAATTAGGGTATGTCGCTTTCATTCGTTTAATGTAAATTGTGGATTGATAATATTCTATTTACATGATGTATATATTTCTTTAGAGGCTTATCCCAACAAAGAATGTGGACAAGAACATGCTTTGTCAAAGGTATGGCGCTCGTTATTTTTTAGCACCGATAAATTGTAAAAGTATTTTTAATAGTATTTTGAATACTTATTATCGTTTGATAACCATTAATATTTATTATTCGTCATCAAACTAAATGTTATTAATGAATTTCAACTCGTCATCATTTATTCATCTGATACCAAAGTGTACATATGCTTGAATGAGTACGCAATCAGTTGGCTTTATATTTTCATGTGAATATTTAGAAAAGCTTTTGACTGTCTTGTTGCTAATAAAAATTACTTTGTCGTTCTGAAGACATAAATGTACCTTAGGCTTAAAGAAGCATTCAATGTGTTTGCCTCTGGTTGTAAATATTTTACTGTCAAGGCATAACGGCTCTTTGAAATTTGTGTACATTCTTGTACGTGCCATATGTGCCCCACTTTATCAAAATGTATACCACACCTCCTCGTGCATTACCTAGTACATGTGTATTTATGTATGCACATCCCAATTCATTACTGGGCCATGGCTGGGGTTTAGTGCCTTTCAACGCGTTCTTCTGGACTTCGGTTTTATCACTGATCATTTGGTTTGTATGCTGCAGGGTTCCGAAATCCAGACTGATGTGGGTGACGTGATGTGGACCGATCAGAATGAGGTAAGGTTAAGGAACTGCATGACCTAACCATCGCCCAGATAATATAATATTACATTCTGACATAAGTGTGCTTCTCTCCCCGTTCTTCTGCCCCCAAAGGAGCAAGTTCCGAATATATTCAAAAGAGTAAGTTCTTTAACAAAAATCAGATCTTAATGTCTACCTTGAAAAACATGTACATACATGCATATCACTGCCAAAACGAAGGAAACGGCTACGTTGTGCACGTGAGGGGTCTACCCGTATCCAGTGGATACTTTCTGTGTTTTAAAAAAAATGATTGTTCGGAAAACAACCTGCCCGTTAGTCGTTGTTAATTTCCGTGACCTGGTCTCAATTTTTTTTATAATCCTGCGATGCCAATGTACATTTTATTCCTTAAATGACTGACGTTTCCTTCACCGGCACCTCACCATTGAACAAAGAAATAAACTCTTTGGAAAAGGCTGTTTACTTTGTATATTGTTTTTGTCAGTTTCTGTTTCACTATTCTAAGGCAAACTCTGTAGGCTCTGTGCAACATGTGGTAAGTAGAGGAAGACTACATAGAGTGCAAAAGGCTCAGATTTAAATAATGTTTCAGCATTATCATTGAACAACTTTCCTGCTAAATACAATTTGATGACCTTTTCCCTTTCTAGTCCCATTCAGTACACCCACTGATGCGTCTGTCACCAAAGCTGTCTCAGAGGAGAAAGAAGCAGCTACTGCTGTTGGTAAGAATCCTGTCCCTGTTCAACTCAATGGATAATACTCATATTTAAGAGAGTTATTCCCCATCTTTCTGATGGCCAATTAGCAAAGCGCAATCAAGGCATGAATTACAATTTTAGTTCAGTACAATGGAGTGACATCAGTTATGTAGGACTTTAATCTTCTAGTGTATTAGTGCTAGAAAACAAAGGTAGGCAATTCAAAGACTATGTCCAAAACTAATAATGATGCTTCAACCCCTTCACAGAGGCTCCGGGATCTCCCCGAAGGTGTGATGTAAATTAAAGAGTCCAACAGCGGCACACTGAGCAAATACTTGAGAAATAAACCCAGATAAATGTAACTTAATTGCAAATTGTTTCTTCCGGATTTCCAGTGGTAAAAGTAATGCATACATTGTGATTTAAAATAAGGTGGTAATAGCACCTACACACATTAAAGGTTTTTCTATCATTGAAACTGCACATCAAAACATACACAGGAGACAAATACAGTACATCGAAAAAGTATTTTATGTGATGGATACATAAACAAGGGCAAACACCTTATACAAAACTCATGAGTGCATGGGTGAATTATCTCAATTAGAAATGTATACATTTATATTGTCATATATTATGAAATGTATATGCAAAATAAAAAAAAGTATATCTTTAACCAACTGTTGACGACTCCAGATCTAATTTAGAAGACAGGCGATCCATGAACTGGAGAATCGTGGCGTTCGGACTGAACCTCTCTGCTGGCTGCATTGAATTGAGCAGTTGTTTTCACACCTCTCCCCCGGGTGTATTTTGACTATTCCAGAGCTAGCACATATGACTGAACATGTCATCTTCAGTCTTGATTCTGTGAATCAGGTTTGTACAGCGCTACAGGAAACCAGCGGAACGTCTGTCATCACAGGGGAGGGGCTTGAAAACCAGAGAGGGAGGAGTGCACTCGTCCACATCACCACAGGACCGCCATCTTCACCACACAGTAGTAGTGGAGCATTACACTTTTATTTGGGGGTTTGGGGGCTAGTTCTCTTCTTCTGAGTCACTGTCCTTCCGTATGGTTGGGAGAGTGGATCGAATGGACGACATTAGCTTGTCTTCAATCTGCTTCTTTGGGTTTTCTTCCAGGTCTGTCTTGACAGCACCAGATTCTGATAACCGCCACTCCAGCTCTGAGGAGGACAGGATAAAAGATATTTTGAAGTGCTATGCAATTTATACTTTTTACATTTTTTATTTTTTTAAACTACATATACAAATACATTAAGGCCTAGTCAGCCAACGTTTTAGGTCATTTTCACACTATCGAAGGTTTATGAAACCCAGACATTGTTACAAAATAAATATTGGACTGATGGATGACATGCAATCCAATTACAAAGACTACATGGGGCATTAAGACTGGTGGCTGCTACAGACGCCATGACAGGCATCAAGACATCCAGGGACGGTTCGGTTGAACATTAGTGGCATGACTGTTGGTGCCAGGAACTTCTGATCTAGTACCTAGGAAGCCCTCACCCTCAACAGAGAATGACGCACCAAACAAAACAACGTCCTGGAACTGTACTGCTTCAGCAATATGACTGCTAAAGTTTGCCACCTTGTTGAATCCATGCCCTGAAGATTTCAGAACGTCATGGAGTATAAGGGGTCCCACTCAGTATTAGACGGATGTACCTAATGAACCGGCCACTGAGTGTTAACATGAAATGACATAAACAGCTGAGTGGAGGATGGGACCATCTAAAAGCAAGTAACAATTTTTCCACACCTTCAATCTTGAGGTTCATGCCGCCAAAGACCAGAGGCCCGATGTACTGTGCCTTCATCTCCCCCTCGTAGTAGACGAAGATGGTGGGGAGGTTGCGGTCAGGGTAGTTGGGAATGCAGGTGGTGGAGATGGACTTGAGGAACTTGGCCTGGGGGAACTTTCTGGCCAGTTCTGTCAGGTGCTGGTTTATCAGGGTACACAGTGGAACTCTGGGAGGAAAAAAAGAAATACACTGAGCAGGAATACAAACATGTGTTTAGTTTGAGAAACAGAGGACTTACAGGTCCTGAACTAGCAGCTTCATTAAATATTGTTAAGGTTGACCGTCTTTACAGATTTTGTAGAAACACATTTCTGGGGAGCATAGATTGGTGTGCTCCACTTCTGCCAACCCCTTTACATTGGGAGGGTATTGAACAGCAGAGAACTCACCCCTGTTTGTAAAGATGCAGCACTACCCAGATTCCCTCTCCAGCTTTGTTCACCTCCTTGATGTAGTCACACCCAGAGATCTCCACCACCTCGCCAAAGCAATTCTTTATCTGGGTGGCTTTCCATTCAGCAAGCCTTTTTTGTCTAGTTAGGTAGACAGTAAAAATTACAGAAAAAATTCAGGTTCATGCAACCACAACAGATTCATTTAAAAAAAAATCTATGTGTCAAATATTGTTCAAATCAGTTGTTCTATGCAGACAATAAAAAATTAGCTTAATGTCAATGGTTGTTATAGTGATGCTTTAAAGACAGTCTTGACCTATAAATCTCAATGGCTGCTTCGTCCTCTTCACTGAAGTCATCCTCATTCTCATTCAGCTCGTCCAGAGTCATGCTCTCATAGGTTTTCACTGGTCACAAAACACCACAGGCAAAGAGTCAGAAATGTTTCCATTGAAGCGATGAGACGGGTTATTCTTAATTGTTAGTGATGGATACCAGACCATGTATATTGTTAGTTTATAAACAATTTAAAGAAAGGTGAAAGTAAATTCCAGTACCAAATATCTTTCTATGGGTCAACTAGATCCATTGGCACAGTAAAGATTTGTCATCTAAATTTTACAAGGTATTACCTTGTGGCATAAACAAAGACTTGTGTTGACTACCCACTTACATTTTGTCCACTCACAAAATAATGTGTGCATGCAATCCTACAATTCTTTATTCTGCTATTCTAAGTTTCGTATACAACCAATTGCATTGAGGTGCACATTTCTGTTGACGTTCATAGGGATATCAGTGTCAAACAAAACCAGTGTAGCAAATCCCATAACATTTCTTACACAAAAATATATGTTGGTTTCTATTATATAGCCCAGACTATATCAAACATGTTCGTGCCAGGGACAAGCAAAATGTGAATATATTATACATAGCTTTTTTTTTATATTAAAAACGTGTCTCCATGGTTTCTGCTTCCCTAATACATTGAATGATTAACAGTGAACATATTTTCTGTTTTAGGATATATTGGTGCCCTTTAAAAAAACGAATTACTTCTGCAATGTTAAAACACACACCTAAAAAAAGTATGTGATGTGTCCATGAAACATATGTTGAATAATGTTTTTAATAACAATAAATAATATTTGTTATTTATAACTTTTTAACGCTGTTCCCATTGTGTCCAGTAGAGGGCAGTCTTAAGCAACATAAAGCCAGTAAAAATAATCCACTGTTTTAACATTGTGGCACTTATTTGACAATGATATGTAATGCCTACATGGTGGCCGTTTTATCCGTAAACGGGCAGTAAAAATGCACAGCACTAATACTTTTGTACAGTACCGTATATACCCTATGCTTAAAAGATCATTTGTAAAAAACTTGTGTTACAAGATTTCTTTGGAATTTCAGCAGCAATATATCATGTTACTTGTTACTCTAAAAACATGTATTCCTCAGCAAACGGTACTCAAAATATGCATTTGTTTCTTCAGGTTTAGTTTGTAAATTTACTTTTGTAAGCGAACGTTACATTTGTTTGATAAAAACAGCACATTTTAGCCCAGGAGCTCCCCTCAGATCTGTTCTATAAAGCACAAAGGATTTTATAAAACAATATTGAGGTTTTTGCAATGTGTTTCCATATGTATTTCCATGTGTGTAAGACTTAATTACAAGTGAGAAAAGTGAATGGCAGTACTCGCAATACTGAGTACGGAGTACAATACCCTCAATTACCAACTATTTTCTAAATTGTATTTGGTTGAAGGAACCACTTTACAAAATGAAGTCCATTTTTATTACAATAGGGCAAAGGGGAAAGGCACAGTGTAGGCAAACATAAGAAAATTATTATTCAAGAGAGCTTGTAATGTAGGCTGCACATGTTTCGCTTTAGGAATCCACCCATGGCTGATCAATTATTAACATTTAATTGGGCTAATCGTTTAAATTGAGTTGAATATTAACAAATGAGCGGCACAGGCGTTTGTCCTGTGACCAGAGCTACTGTCAGAAATGTTCATGCACTCACTGGTACTCACCTGGACTAGCTTGACATCCACCGGTTTGTTACATTGAAACAGGACCAATATTGAGTTGATTCAATCACACTAACTTCTGTGGTCGGCTATTTAGTGCAAACTAATAGGGAGAACTCAGCCCAAGGGAGTCTGGTTGGTCTCCCACCCGGGAAGGCATTTCTTCGGCACGGCTGTCTGGGAACATGGCTTTGATGAAACACGGAGCGGATTTGGGTGACGATAAAAACCACCGCTTACCGACAGACTCCTGCTGAAAGAGGATCTGCTGCTCCAGAGCTTCCTCATCGACCTGGTCCTGGGTCTTCTCTTTGGGAGGAAGGATCCCCTTCTTCCTCAGGATGTCATTCCACTCAGTATCGGCATCAGGGTCCTGAAAAACAGATCACGTTGGAGATTTGGGAGAAAGCTCTGGTCGGTTGTCCAATCGGTTTTCTGTGGGCGTGTCATGGTTTTGAACACATGGGCGTACATGATCTGCTGATTTATTGATTCCTTCCAATCTAAGATACAAGGCGGAGCTCGGCAGTCTGTGCATGGGCTTCACACTGTGTGAGTGACAGAAACAACACAAGTCTTGGCAACCTTCAACCAGTCATGAAACAGTTTTCAATTTAGATTGGAGCCAGACTGGGGTGCAAAACTAATATTTAATTACAATAGGTTTCCTCCTACGGGAGGAACCTAATAACAACCCCCTAGGCTGGGCCTCTCTAGTCATTGAACTGTCCTCACCCCACAGACAGGGTGTCCTGAAGATAGACATCTCACTAAAATGTTTTTATGAGGCCAGTGCACCAACTTTTGGTATATTAATCACTGGGTAAAAGTTGACAACACGTTTCAGAGCGGTGCTGGATTATTAGACCTGTCCCTTTGTGACACAGTGAACACAAGGAGCCAATTGTCCCAAGGTGTTCTGCTTTAATCACACAGCATGCTCAACCAGGTAGAGAACCATCCACATATCAACAACCATGATAGTTTGCACACTTTTGGTAAACCAGCATGCGACAATGAACTTCGACACTGACACCAATACTGGATAGTACTGAGCCAATTCGTACAAATCAAGGCCCATGTGATGCTCCATTGACAACATGAGATTAGACATGATTGTTTGATTTGAGAAGGCTGTTCCACTCTCCCATTTTTCAAAAATATTTTACTGCTTGGTGCTGAGTTAGTGCAAGGGGCGTATTGATACGCAACAAAAAAATATAGGACTCTATATAGGACTCCTCTATGGCATGCTGACTGAAGTGTCTGGATCAAAAGTGTCTCGGTTTCTGGGCCACGTTACCTCACCGTTGCAGAAAGAATTGACATGATTAGCGAAGACCAATCAAATCACTAAATCTACAGACAAGGTTGTATACATATATAAAATTATATTACTGGTCGTATTAAAATTTCACATGTAATAATTTCTGATGAACCCTTTTAATTAATGGTTACTGTAAAAGTAAAGTTCAACAACCCTGTACAAGGCCAACGTGTACTTGCATTATTCCCATAATATTGACTTATGGTAACTAAATGTTGTCGCTAGTAAATACAGTGAGTATCTATAAAAAAAAATCTAATCTGTCTCGATATAGTCAAACGAGTGAAAATGCTAAGATTTAGCCAGCTTGCTAGATTTAATAGATTTTGCGTAATGTATCAGATAATACTATTGATCCTACATCCTATATTCAATCTAACACTGATTACAGATGGATACGTTGTAGTTTGAAAACAATATAAAAAGTAACAAACCTGCATTTTATTAACCGTTCAAAGAACACGAAGAAATCGCACCGTTCTTCCCAGAAACGGAAATAGAAGGACCTCCCCGAATATTCTTCCGGAGTAAAACATGCTCTTTAAATTTACAAAAAAGTAATTATTCGTCAGTTTTATAAAATATCCAACTGTTCTTAAGTAATTAGAGTAATATTTTATTTATAATTATGGTGAAATTGTTATCGCAATAAAAAAGGCTAGATCAGAAATTCAAGGGACAATAATAATAGATGCACTCATTTCCGGTCTCTAATATGTCTATATATGGAGTGGGGATTCTACATTCCGTTTGCAGTAATCGGGTAACAGCTGAGAAAGACAGCTGCCCCTGAAAAATCACCCTGCTGTCAATCCCATATGGGGTGGTGCAGAGATCAAAAACCTATGAAGATTATTGTATGTCTGGATATGCTTCTGTAATATATATGCTATTCTTTTTTACTGTGTGTGTTTTTAAAAAGTACTTGTTCGGGTAGGCATGTATTAATTGCCTGCATAGCATACTTTTAAACATTTCAGTAATCATAGTTAAATCAGAACAAATGTCTACCGTAATATATGTAGCCTGTTTTATGGTGGCCTTAACTCCTGAAGTGAATTTTGATGTATTTTTATTTACCTATTTATAGTTACATTTTGATATGATGCTCTAAAAAAGATTACTTTAATTATGATGAATTGTCATAGATCTTAAAAATTAGGGGCCTTTGACAATTCTAACCTCGTCTCTAGGCTAAGCACGTTTTGGTTAAAGGGCCTGGGAGGCAAAAACATGACAACTTTGACCATTCCTGACTTGTTTATTCTCAAATTATTCACTTTAAGACATATTACCAACTTAGCATTACTGTTCATCAACATATATGGTATAAACTACACATACTAAAAAAACACGCATGTATGCATATGATTACTTCACTGGAAATTAGTTGCGTTTTAGTTGTTGATGACTGATGATAATGAATTAAACATAATGTGGGTCTGGTATAACTGATCATCACAGAACATCGACAGATGTATTTTAAGTGGACAAGCTATGTTTACAATTTAATAATGTTGCCAAATATAGTTTTATAATTAACTGTTTGAAATGCTTCCAAACTTGAGAACCAATCACAGAAAGGACCAGGAAAATTCGCTTTAGCCGGAACTGTGGGAAGGAAAGGTTGGGTTAAATGCGGAAATAAGACGCTCGCTGTCTAGCAACAATCCGGAGCGAGAAATATGAACGGGAGACGCCTGCGATCTAAAGCAGCGCTTGAGATGAGCCAGAAAGGATTTTGTAAATCACCTATTCGCTCGCGCTTGGATCTGTTGAAAACATGTGCATCATATCAATAGCAACATAACGGCAATCAATTTTTTTGTGTGTTGGTCCCATGCTATTTGTCAATCTATTGTTTTAAAAAAAAATGTGGCTGAATCCAGAGGAAGTTTTGCTGAAAAACGCGCTGAAGCTTTGGGTAACCGAAAAATCGAACGATTTCTTTCTTTTGCAGCGTAGAAGAGGGCATGGGGATTCAGGGGGAAAATTCACAGGTAATAATACGCCCCTTCCCATTTTATCAACTGTTTGTCTAATTTCAACAGCTTTAATGTTAATACCTGGATAAACCTCTCTAAGCAGGATGCAGTGGCAGTACAGTAACAAGAAGAACTCATTTATGTTTCAACTTGCTATAGTTCAGTTCTGCCAAGTTAGAGCATTTCTTTGGGAAAATATGTTTTCACTATATGTGGGTTAAACAAAATAATTCATTTGCAATTTTTCAATATTGTTTTTTAGTATTTCTTTTGTTTCTTTCATGTCTTCGTTGCTTTACACAATTCCCAGTGTTTATCTAATTATAAACCATAATAAGGTTCCCAACCTGATCTTTTTGTCTTCATTGGGACCTTTAACAGAAGGGAATGGTGGATAGGAGTAAACAACTCAATAAAAAGAACAAAACGAAAAGTTTACAGTAGGCCTGTGTTTGTTGCCATGGTTAAACTAACCACAACATTTATTTTCTATGAGAAGAGAAGGACAGGACTGGTACAAAAATAGAAAAGTTACTGAAACTTTGGCAACTGTCTTTTATTGGGTCAGTAGCTAAAATAACTTTTCTTTCCTATTTTATAAATAACATTTTCCTGTCATTGAATGGTAATTTCAGGTTTCTTTTCTCTAGACCTTTGAGCACAATGCAACATTTAAATTTTCTGCACCCATACCAAATCAGTAAACCATATAGTTAGAGAACATATGATTTATAGTAGTTTACATTGGGATGTACAATTTAAGACCTTTGAATTAGGCGGTTAAATGATATGTCGCAGTGCTTCAGCAGAGGTATGTGCTGGCAGGTGAGTTTGTGTTCCATCTATTCTTTTGTGGTGGGAATGTAAATGCCAAATATTGGATGCTGATCTCCCACAGCAGACACTGAATGTAGTACAGCGTAACTATGCTTTGATTTGCCTGCTGAGGGCTACTTACACATTTAATTGGCCAAATCATTAACAGGCTGTTCTTGCTAATTCAATTGTTATTGTAGTTCAGGGACGTCATGTGCTTTGGTTAGAACCCTTAGTCACTGATTGCCTGTTCTCTAGCTAAATGCCCCATTCTGTCAAATTTCTGTGTACAGTTGAGGAACATCAGAATGAAAATGAGCTGAGGGATCGTGGTTATGGGCTAGGTAGAAACGCATGACCCTGATTAGCGTTGTAGTGAAAGAGATGCTGTGATGATAAGTGTAGTCTCTGCTCCGTTACTTTAGGGTATTATTGAGCACATCTTTTCCATTAGGCAGTTGACTGGATGTTTGTAAATTGTCCCTTAATGCAGTTTTTTCAGGTCAGTTTAGCCTTTTCCTAATCTTATAGTTTGGCAATTTCAGCATTGGGGCAAATCACACCTTTGATGTCTCCGGGTGGGAAAATTATACATAAAACTTTTGATAAGTACCCCCAAAGGGGAACGTATACCCTAACAAGTGGACTATATATACAATATTATAATATAATATATATATATTAGTTTGTCTAATAAAGAAAATAAAGAGCATTTGATGTTTTATGGGGATTACAATAAAGGGACAAACTATTTTTGGTGAACTGAATATACAGTGCCTTGCAAAATTACTCTGACCAGTTCTCACATATTAGTGAATTACAAATGGTACCATACCAAAAACTTGTCTGCCACACAATGTGTAAGTAAATAAGTAAAAAGGAAGCTGGCCCTTTGTTTGATAAATAAAAAATTACCAGTGTTTTTATCTACGCTGACCTAAAAAAATGCCAACCAATACTCAAATGTAGGGTGCAGGGGTGAGTAAGAGATTTACTGCGTGTCTCAAGTTTCACTGCACTATAATGCACAGTATTTATCTGACAGTGACATATCAGTGGCTGGCATATATACGCAATATCCCCACAATCAGTTGGGGATATATGGGGAGAAAAGTGGCAGAGACAAATCTCTTCCTTGCTTCAAAAGAAAAATAAGACTTATTTTGAAAATAAAACCTAACTTTAGCCTGGGCTTTCTCAAAATCTGTGTGAGGTTTAACGTTTAAGCACTTATTAAGAAACCCAGGTACTTGTATGTTTCTACTCAGTCTCTGTGAGCACAGGTCCCTCTTGACCAGTGTTTCTCAACCCTGTCCTGGGCCCCCCCTGCCCTGCATGCTTTAGATCTCTCCCTGCTCTGTCACACATGATTCAAATGATCAGCTCATTATCGTCTCCTTCATGAGCTACATCAGGTATGTTAGGGCAGGGAGAGATCTAAAACATGCAGGGCCGGGGAGCAGGGTTGAGAAACACTGGTCTAGAGGATGTTGCGTCCTCATGCCTCCATCATGGAGTTGGCTTCTGACTGTTGGGTCACAAACATGCACACCAGAAGCCCGCAGAGGTCTGGCGGTGCTCCTCCTGTTCCTCCTCGCACAAAGAGCAGATACTGGTCCTGCTGCTGGGTTGATGTCCTTCTACGGCCCTCTCCAGCTCTCCTCGTGTAAATGGCCCGTCTCCTGGTATCCTCTCCTTGCTCTTGAGACCTCTTGCGATGGCACGTATGGATGTGTCATCCTAGAGGAGCTGGACTGCCTGAATGGGCCTCATGCTACCAGCAGTGACAAGGACATGTACAACTAGAGAAGAATCAGCCGACAAGGGTCGGGGGCAATGGTCTGTGGCCACAACCTGCACATCCATTCAGTCATTTAGGATCAAAGTGAATTGATAATAATTTAACAATAAATGTAGTTTATTTAACATCTGGTCCAATTTAAATTCATGACTGTATAAGTTCCGCTCCAGTAAACAAAAGGCACATTTTTATATGAAATAGGCAAGGGGTAGTGTAATGTGGCTTCTTTAAAACATTGACTGCAATATAGTTAAGGTCTTGTTGGTAGGGAGTTCATAGGGGGTTCATATAGTTAAGGACTTGTTGGTAGGGAGTTCATAGGGGATTCATATAGTTAAGGACTTGTTGGTAGGGGGTTCATAAGGGATTCATATAGTTAAGGTCTTGTTGGTAGGGAGTTCATAGGGGGTTCATATAGTTAAGGACTTGTTGGTAGGGGATTCATGGCCAATACTCAATACTGTTAGTACTTTGTTTTTGTGGACCAGTTTACAGCAATGAAGAGCAGGTTTGTGGAGACATTTACCGGCTTCTACATTTCTGTTTATGCACTAAGATAATGTGGCCACAATGATTGTTATTCAGTTAGTTTTACCCAATTATGTTCAATGCTTCTTTTGCCTCTAGTCTGCGCTGCATGTAGTCTTCAGTGTGTGTCTTGTTTTGCTTGGCACCTCACTGTGAAATCCCTGAGTCTGTAATAGGCACGGAGTTTAGCCTTCTGGTGAAATGTTCAGTAGGGCTCTTTGGGTCTCAGCAGCTTAAAGCGACAATTTGCCAAATATCTTGCTGTTCAAATAATGATATCTTTTGAGTGTTGTGGAATATAACTTAGGGTATGCATGCCTTGTGGGTGTAGTACTGTCTCACCCTAAATATTACACATTTAAATACAGTAATGAGGCCTCTCACCTCCTATATTTCATTGAGATCTGGGTCATTATCAGATGGTCTTTCTCAGTAACTTCCAGTCTCTTTCAGTGTGTAATTGGTCTCTCTGATGTTTCTGGTTTGCCTAGGTCTTCTAGTAGGTGCTCTGGACACCGTGTTGGACTCCAATGCTCGTGTCACACCATTCCGTATCCTGCTACAGGTGCCTGGCTCACAGGTTAGCTGGGCTATAGCTTGTGGTAAGCACTCTGACAACACCCATTCAATTTCTCTTATGCTAATTGGTCCGTCTCTAGGTCTGTGCTTCTGCACTCTCTCTGTGTTCATTTCTCTGGGGTGTGTGTGTGTTATTCAGGTGCTGCTGTTGAGGAAATGAACAGACATTGGGACTGGCTGGTCCAGAACCTACTTCACTCTCTTTCAGTGTTTGAGAACAAGGAGGATGTTGCCAGCTTTGTCAAGGGGAAAGTCAAGGTACTGTACTGTTAAAATAATACATAACATAGATTACTATACACTGTAAATATTTATTCAACTCTAACAAGGACCACAGGTTTCATCTCACATCTCTCTGTCTCTCACTCTGTCTCACTCTTTTTCTCTGTTGTTTGCAATTCCTTTTTCACTTGCCGTCAACCGCCTTTCTTATTTTCTCTTCCTCTTTTTAATTTCATTTTCCATTTGTCTCCTTCCCCAGGGTCTAATAGCAGAGGAGGTGAGGGGAAGGCAGGCAGCTCAGGAAGAGGACCCAGAGAAGTTCCGGGGGTCGCTGCTGAAGTTTGAGTTGCGTTTTGGCCTGCCCTCCTCTGAGAAGCTAGTCACCACCTACTCCTGCTGCTGCTGGAAGGGCCGGGTTCCTCGTCAGGGCTGGCTCTACCTCAGCATCAACCATATGGCCTTCTACTCTTTCCTGCTGGGCAAGGAAGGTCTTTCACTTTAAAACGTCCCCTTGACTTACAATATAGAACCACCTGCTTGGTGTGAAATGCTTTTCTGTTAATTTGAAACCTCTGTTTAACAGTTATAATATTCACATTACCTTTTTATGTCCATTGAGCAGTGACAAAAAGTTTACATTGTGCCTTTTCTGTTAACCCTTCAAGTCCCTCAGTGACTCCTAAACCTAACCCTGACCACCTCTCTCTACCTCAGTGACTTCTAACCCTGACCGCTGACCACCTCTCTCTACCTCAGTGACTTCTAACCCTGACCGCTGACCACCTTTCTCTACCTCAGTGACTTCTAACCCTGACCGCTGACCACCTCTCTCTACCTCAGTGACTTCTAACCCTGACCGCTGACCACCTTTCTCTACCTCAGTGACTTCTAACCCTGACCTCTGACCACCTCTCTCTCCATCAGTGAAGTTTGTGATCCCATGGGCGGAGGTGACGAGGTTGGAGCGGGTCTCCGCGGGCCTCATGACAGACATGGTGCGCGTGACAACGAGACAGAGGCAACGCGACTTCTCCATGTTCCTGAGCCTGGAGGAGGCGTTCAGGGTGACGTGTCAGCTGGCTGACATCGCCCTGCGAAGACTGCTGGACAGCGGGGGCTTGGAGCTGGAAAGAGACCTCCAGCAGTCCTCCAGCATCACTAAGAGGTCAGAGGGGAACGGTTCTGTAACAAATGTTAAATCAGATTGGATTCACTTCCCCGTAGTTCAGCTGAACGACCTTTAAGATGGTAGGTCGTTTCAGTTATGTATTTTAGACAGCATTTATGCTGATGATCTCACTCTAAGCCTGAAGCTAGCTTGTCACAACTGGACTTTGCCCTTATGCCTTACAGGCTTTGCAGAAATACAGTGTATTGTGTAACCGCCTTTGGGGAAAGAAGCATGTTGCTTTTGCTGTGTTCCTTTACCCTGCATGTGTTACTAGTATGGTATAAAACTGATATTTTTAATACATACAAACATTCTTTCATCAATCAACTGGTTTCACCTTTAAAAACCTGTATTCTCACGTATAACATTGAAATAAAAGCGATCGTCTGCACTGAGCTTGTATGCCTTTTCGAATGATAAATATTTCAACCCATGTTGGTGTTAATATTATATTACTGCCATTCTTTATAAATATTAGGAGCCAGGTATAGCTCTTACACTTCTAAAGCTTTGTTGCTGCCATAAATTGAAATATGAATGTCTATTCCTCGCTATTGAACACAAAAATATAGAACAATATCGGTCACTTTTTGAAGGTTTTGTACCAACCAACACAGTTTTGTCCCATCTGTGTTGGCTGGTACATCTACATGAGTTTGAGTGTAAATGTATGCTTTTCAGTGGTTTAGAAGTTTCTTAAACGCTGAACTAAAAGCATTCAGTTCTGGTGTAAAAGTCATTTATTTGCTAACTCCCTCACATTCAACCCTTGCAAATGTTGCCCTTGTATCACTAATCATTGAAACTAGCCTATTAATCTAGATTTCCAATCGCCGTTAGAGGAAGTGAAAAACGATCTGACCTAAATCTCACTGACCAAAATAAACTGTCTGAATCGAGTAGATTGCCTGATAAGTGTACTCATCATTGGCTGTCAGTCTCTCTTGGAAGGGAAACAGAACAGACTGTCTGGATTGCACTCTAACCCCCCCGAACACCCGCCCCCCAGCTGAGAACATCCCACTGTCCCCCCCCCCCCTCAGGGTTCTGGAGGAGCAGGCGTTGAGGGCGTACGTCCTGGCTCTCTTCAGGCTGCCGCGAGGCGAACGTCTTTACGAGGTGGCGCCGTGTTCCATGTGGACGCCGCACGCCCGATGCCACACGGCAGGGACACTTTACACCACCGACCGCTACCTGTGCTTCTCCAGCCGCGACGAGGGCCACTGCAGCGTGCTAATCCCGCTCTCCGAGGTAGGCGCAAGTACCTCACAGCCACGCCTCATTTGCGCATTGAGGAATGTCTCAAACAGAAAGTCCCCCTCCAAGTTTAGATACGCTAGATTATTTTGCAGTCATTATTTTAGTGCAGTGTGTTCTGTGGGTAGCGGTAGTGTATTTGGCAGAAGTATCTTTAGACACGGCTCCTCAAACAGCCTGTGTTGACTCTGTACCTCGGGCTGGTTAAAGAGTAACACTGGTGCCACGGGGGGGGGGGGGGGGGGGGGGGGG
>JACXGK010000153.1:0-84082 GCA_016801125.1 Novumbra hubbsi | reverse complement strand
ACCCAGTGATCATCAGCGTGAGGAGTAAGAAGGCCTTCCAGCTGATCGAGCTGCAGGACAGAGAAAGCCTGGTGGAGGGCCTGGCGACCCGCCTCAGATCCTCCCAGTGGAGGCACTCCACGTTCCGCGGCAAGAAATCTCTGGTATGCTACAGTGCCGCGCCCCGCCGAGTCCAGTTTACGGTTACGATGCTTCAGTGCGCTTCCCGGCAGCAGAATAAAAATAATCTGTACATCCCCAGGCCTCCTCGTCCCCTTACTACACCTTCTGCTATGACACAAATTACCGTGACGGAGAGGAGATCGAGGAGAGACCACTCCGTCACACCGTGAACACCGAGGCACTGATGGCATGCTATCGTCACTCCGAACCCGACCCAAATAACCCCACCTCAGTGAGTGTGGAAGCTACTGCTCCCATCTGCTCCGCATGCTTGTGATGAGGGTGTAGGTGCCATCACGGGGATGGCCGAAGCCATTTAAAAAGCGCAATGGACAATGTCTGTTAAAAGCCTGACATTTAGCTTTGTTACTTGGGTAAGGTTATAACTGCGTTGCAAGTTTGTGGTTGAAGCAGCTACTTCATTTAGGCAGGACTCTTATTTAGGAGTCTTCTTTATTTAAGTGAAAATTTGACACTCTCCGGACTTGGGTGTTTTGTCAACCCTGTTACGTTGTTTTGCACTTGATATAAATGTGTTATAGTCTTTATAATATTTAAATCAAATGGTTTTTAATCACTTTCACATATTCTATTTGTATGTAGTTGAATGTGGGAGTTGAAGGGAACTGTGCAGCTTACCAGAGGTGTATGTTGTGTGTGTCCATCCTGTAGACCATGGAGCAAAAGAAAGAGCGACTGTGGGAGGAACACTTCTCGGAGTACGGTCGTGGCATCCACATGTTCCGCACAGAGAAGATCCAGAAGCTGGTTGCCATGGGGATTCCAGAGTGTTTAAGGGGAGAGCTGTGGATGACCTTCTCTGGTAAGGCTGGTTATTCTATCAAAAGACACCTTTATTTTTTAGGCTATGTTTAGGGTAGTGATAGAGAGCCCTGTCCTTGTTTGTGCTCAAGGGCCTAATTTCAGTTCCCTAGTATGTGCCAAGATGTCTTCTTTTTTTTTGTTGCTGGCAATCAGGTCTTCATGCAATGTTGTATTTTCATAATGGTTAACCTTCTGAGTTTTATGTAATGTGGAATCCAGAGCAGTAGGATTCAGTGAGCATACGAATAGCTCATGACCTCATCTCCAATAAAAACAAGCAATTAGCCGGCACACACTACACAAGAAACACAGTGACTCCACCACTTGCTGGGATAGAACAGAACAGGCTATTTTATTTGGCTCCATATTAAAACATCTTAGTTCCCTTTTCACTCCCTCACAATGATCTGAGATGCTCTTTGATATCTCTGAGTGGGAGTCAACAAAATGCAAGAGCTAGCTTCTATTTGTCCAAACAAGCCTTGTTGCAAAGTAACCTTTTTTGTGTTTGAATGTCTGAAGGAATTTGGGAGGTAACTTATCCATTACTTTTAGAACCACAAACCCAGGAAATGAAAGGCTACAGAATGTTGTAGAGTACATGTGGTGTGGAAAAGTATATGGAAACGTTATGAATTTTGGATGTTCAACCGCTACATTAGATGGTTGGAAAGAAATATAAGATAATAGCGGGTAGTTTTAGGAATAAAACATTACAAAGTAAGTAGTCTGACCACTTTTTAATGGTAACAAGTAACTTAACGGGTTAGTTATTTAATTGAAGTAATCCCCTACTAGTTAATTTTCCCAATGAATTACGCGTTACTCAATTTCCCTCAGTGTAACCAACGTCGCTGCACGTAACATTTCTTCAGTAGCAAGTCGCAACAAAAGGATGCAAAGATGGCGGCACCAGCAATTTAGTTAATATAGAGGAAATCAAACATGGTGCACAGTGCCTTTTCGCTATTGCTGTATAACACGACCTGCCAACTCCCCTGGAATTGTAGATGCCTCTTCAGATTTGGCATCCCACCCAGACTACTACTCACGGCTCGTGACCGAGTCAATGGGGCAAAGCAGTCTGGCTACGGAGGAGATCGAGAGAGACCTGCACCGCTCACTTCCCGACCACCCTGCCTTCCAGAATGTCACGGGCATCGCTGCCCTCCGCCGGGTCCTCACAGCATATGCGCACCGCAACCCCAAAATTGGCTACTGCCAGGTAATTAAGGTACCCGCTGTCATACAGTGGACTAACACAACGTGCGCGCACGTTCACGTTCGACGGTGCGACTGACTGATTGCCTATCTGCCTGTCTAGTCCATGAATATCCTGGCGTCTGTGCTACTGCTGTACACTAAAGAGGAGGAAGCCTTCTGGATGCTGGTAACTGTCTGTGAAAGGATGCTACCTGATTACTTCAACCGCAGAGTTATAGGTAGGAGGGTTTGTTCTAGTTTGTACTATGAAATAATACTTTTAAAGACACGGCGGATTATAAATAGACATTCATTTGCCTGTAGAGTTGTTCTGACGATGTGGTTTTCAAGTTTTTTCTGCCAGGGTTCATTTTCATCTCATACTGAACTGAACTAACACTACCCAAAGGCTTTTTTTAGCCAGTGTGAAGTGTGCACACAAGCTAATTTCCTGTGCTTTGTGTCTATTTATTCACAGCACATATGAATTGCATTGAATTTCACTTCCTCTTCCTTTTACCTGTTCTCTCTCAACAATGTTCTGGCCAGTACTGTGTTGAAACTGCAGCTGTTTACAGGAACAAGTTTTGCTGAATCTTCGGCCAACTTCCTAGTTCACTAATTAGCATATCGCATAGCAACATGACATCCAGTCCTCTTTATGCGATGCTAAACAGTTGTCAACACCATATTGTGGATTTTCATGGGTGTTTGTGTTTGCAGGCGCTCAGGTGGACCAGTCAGTGTTTGAGGAGCTTATCCGGGAGCGTCTTCCAGAGCTGGCTGAGCACATTCCCGACCTCTCCCCCCTCTCTACCATCTCCCTGTCCTGGTTTCTCACCCTCTTCCTCAGCGTCCTTCCCTTTCGGAGTGCCGTCTGTGTGGTTGACTGTTTCTTCTTCCACGGCACCAAAGCCATCTTCCAGCTGGGTCTTGCTGTGCTGGAAGCTAACGCGGCAGCCCTGTGTTCTAGTGCGGATGATGGCCAAGCTCTCATGATTCTTACCGGGTGATGCTCAACTAGAAAAAACGCCAACACACACACACACACACTTGTGCACTATGTAGACTACACTGGCCCACCCATATGGGACAAGTGTTTAATCTGTTTTTTTCTTTTGTGTTTGCAGTTTTCTGGACCAGGTGAAGTACGATGAAGATCCTTCCCCCGCAGCCTCCCAGCCGCCCCAATCTCCGAGTGGGGAGGATGGTGACCCGGCTGTGGAGCAACACGCCTTGATCACCGATCTCATTCTGGACTCCTATGAGGTAAGACCGTGCTGCAATGCCCCCGCCACACCACCAGGGCGTAGTGGTGAGCGCTGAGGTGATATTCCATCTCGTTGGCAGAAATTCGGAGACCTGACGGTGAAGCAGATAGAGAGTTTGCGATGCAGACACCGGGTCCAGGTTCTCCAAGCGCACGAGGACACCACTAAGGAGAACGCGGTGGGTATGCATTAAATATACCACAGCCAACAGCTCAATCCTCTTTGAACCGTCACACCTTTCCTCTATAAACTGCTCTGACCCTTCCCCTCTCCCTCTGTAGCTCAGGGTTGTGACCCCAGATGTCTCCCTCTCCGCTGAAAATCTGTCCGACGTCTACGACCTCTTCAAAGTACTGCAGCTAAACGGAATACTCCTTACTTTATCTCCCTAGGACCATTGAATACAAATCAAGTGCCAGATCACGGTAATAATTGACCTCCTCAATATACAGTCCAAAACAGATGTGTCTCTCCAACAGACGGAGCACTTCATTAACCTTTACTGGGGTGAAGGGAGCACCACCGTGGCTCTCCAGACTCACGACCCAAGCAGACCCTATGTGGACCAGTACAGAGTGGACCGGGCCCAGTTTAAGAGCCTGTACGTGCTGCTTGTTCCCTGGCTGTGTGGCCTCCACACTGACACTGTGGCCCACCGGACCTTTACTCTACTGGATCAGGACAGAGACTCATTCATCACCTTCAGAGAGTTTGCTGGGTGGCTGGGTAAGTGTGTGGGTTAAGACGTTAGATGGAGTCAATTTGTACAGTGATTTTCTCTGAGTCACCGTGGAAGTGTTCAACAGTAAACACTTTTCCAGGCTAGCATACATACAGGTTCCCTTGAAAGGCATATCAGTTCTAAACATTGGAAACCTGCCCACTATGCTTTCATTGGCATCTGGAATTCAGCCCACAAAGCTTTTATGGCATTATCAAGATCCAACCAAGGCTTTTAAGAGGAGCTGTAATTCACAGTACAGACGCAGAGGAAGATGTATTGGGTTTAATAAGTTACATATTAAACCCATATGTATATGTTATAAACCAGACTTCACCTGTAGTCATTGAGACAGTATAGATGCTAACAAATCTCTCACTCATTGTGACGCAAGTCTATCTACTTCTGTATGGATCATTGTTCTGGTGATGTGTGTCTATCAGATACGCTGTACTGCAAGGAACTAAACGAGAAGATCAGACTACTGTATTGTTTGCACATACCTCCAGGTTAGTCTAATCCTCCCTATGCAATGTTTCATATGCATGCATTTCAGCTGGACATGTAGCTTCTACTAAAGGATTGTTAACATTATTGATAATGTAATGTCTCCTTGTAGCTCTGACTGCCACTGAGGATGATCAGTTTTCCCTGAAGAGCCCCCTGCTGTCCACTACCAGACCACTCCATTTACAGCTGCCTGTTGGTAAGAACATACAACTCTGTTTTCACTTGAGATCATCACTTGGTGTAGCTCCTGACGTGAGTTCATGCTTAAAGGGGAGATGAAAACCTACCAAGAGCAGTTAAAGCAGATGCTGAAGGACCTGGCCAAAGAGAAGGCTGATGTGGAAGTACCCTTACCTTTAATGAACCAGGTATACAATTAAGTCAATCTGGGATTCATTAGTGTCACTGAAAGAGGATTAGCTGTGATATAAATGAACTTCCATCATCTTCAACAGAGGGAATTCATCCAGTTTTGTAAGACCCTCTACAGCATGTTCCACGGCAATCCAGAGGAGAATGAGCTCTTCCAGGCCATCGCCACTGTGACCAGCCTAGTGCTGCAGATCGGCGAGGTCGGCCATCGCAGCCGTTGCTCAGGTTCAGACGTCAGTAGTGACGGCGGACCCGAATACGAGGTAGAGGAAAACCCCATTGAGAGCAGTCGAGATCACCCCGTCTTCAGCACCAAACCAGAGGAGGGACCCGGGAAAAGTTCCGGCCCCGAAAATCAGAGCGAGTGGACGGTCAGCTATGCTCAAATTCTAGCCTCTCTTCTCACAGAACAGCAGCTGGTCAACTTTTTTGAGAAACCAATGGACCTGTCAGCGAAGGTAGTGGAGGCAAAGCTGAAACAGTACCATGAAAGGGCTGGGCTACTTGTGCTCCAGGAAGGGACCTGATGATTTTGACCCGACCAAGAAGATATAGTTTGACCCGATACTGGGCTTCCAATCCACAGTTACCTTTATAGATGCCATGCACTTTTGTCACTAGTAAGTTGTCCTTTGGTCCTACATGGATGTGTGGGGTCAATATGTGCCTGTATGAGTCATAGGTCTGTCAAACAAGTACTGTGGATGTGTAGGTCTTTGAGTTAACCAAAGAGATGTGGCCTTATCTTGTGGAAATAACAGCCGCTTTAGAGGTTTATCAAAATCAAAGGCTGTTTAGACAAGTGTACTGATCTACCAAAGCCAGGGAGACATGCATTATAATCAATGAAGGTTACACGACAAATCAGTCAATCATATACTGTGACAATGTTCCAATTAAATGCACTACAACTCCATGAAAAGGGATTGGCCTTTTCTACATTCCCAACTGTACATTTTAATTTTGCATCACTATCTTTTTGTGGGAACAATGTGCCCAGTTAAATGACATTGATTTTCAATTGGCTGGTAATGCACAGCCTAAGAAGGATCTAGTTTATTTTTTAAATAGAGTAGATTGTATAAGTATTTCAGTCCCACTTGTTATTTTACATGCCTACAGAGAAGTCTAGAAAAGCTTATGTTAAAATTGTATTTACTGACATTGGTATGACCTGGAGTTATGGACTTGGGAATCTTGCCTTAACTGTGTACATACATACTGTATTGTTTGGTATTCTTAAGTCTTATTTGGGGTGTTCCAAATGTTTGAGCCTGTTATTCTACCAAGCATATTCTTCAGCCTTGACCAGTATTACACCATATTGAATCAGTTCAGGTAAATATTAGAAATATCTGACATTCAAATTGTTGTTAGTAAATCTAGCTTTTGGTCATTCCAGAATGGCACTCCAGGTGACTACAGATGCACTTTGATGTTTAATTTTTTTTTTTTTTAGTGCAAGCCCAAGTTAGGTGTGCCTCCAACACATCTGAGTATCCAACGGTCTGCTGCCAAAAAACTAACATTTTGTTTGCAAGTCATTAAAACAACCTTTGCATTATACTTGTTTTCTTCACGATCACCAACTGATTCAAGGAAAAGTAGATGTAGATCCAGAGGTTCAAGTCTCCAAATGTAATAGTCTGCTGCTCCTACATGCCTGTACTCTACACCTTTCATGTCAGTATTTATTTATGCAATGTAGGACTACACAATTCTTACAAACCCATTTTGATACTATGGCAGCTAGTCTAAAACATCTTTTTTAATAAAAAAATTACCATTAAAGCAGGGGTGGGCAAACTATGGCCCATGAGGCCGTTCCATCCAGCCCGCGGACGGTAAAAAAGGGGAATTAAAAAAACAACTCACCAGCCCATTTATATACATCTGAGTCAGAATATAAATTATTTACACATAAAAGATCAACTGTATACATGTTTTAACTTTTGCCCTTTTCTGGCCTGCAAATCATTTATGATTAACAAATTACAAAAACAAATGTGTTTAATTTCTAAATCCCGATGTGGCCCCAGTGCCTGCATTAAAGCATAATTTCCACGAAGGAACATTTGAAACTGTAAATACATTACCCTTTGGTGTTATTGGGGATTAGGTTTCAGACCAAACAGAATTCATAATGATTAGAAATCTAGATATTCACATTACCAACATTCTCATAGATCAATATATTAGGCAAGCTAGGCTATATCATTTTGTAAAGCCTTGATATTGTCTAATGCAGAGTTACTGACGCCAACAACCTCTTTGATTAACCAAGCTCTACACAGAAAATGAACAGCCTCAATCCCAGTTAGTGACAAAACTGACAAAAAGAAAGTTAAAATTTCTTTTATACATTTATTTAAACATCCGTGTCTTAGTTCTCATCCACATTTACTGTCTGCAGACCTGTAAAGTAAAAACCAAAATCAGTTATCAAGTATGAAACAGGCAAAGAGGAACAGTAATTCTAGCACCAAATGCTGGTAGCTACTTCATTAAGGTGTACTTACTACTAGAGTTGTATGATTGTACCACCTAACCATCATGTAGATCAGTCCTACCCAACACTGTTCCTGGAGAATTAGTGTCCTGTAGGTTCTCTTCAACCACATTTGTGACTAACCTGATTCAGTTTTTCATCCAGCTAGTCATTAGAATTGGTTGTGCTAAATTAGCGGTTGAGAGAAAACCTAAAAGACAGTAGATCTGGCAGGGTTGGGCAGCCCTGATGTAGATTTTCAAATGTGGGATGGCCAACCTTAACTCTGGTCCAGAAGGAACAAAACACTTCTGGTTCTCTAATAAGGAACCAACTCTGACCTGAGACACCCGATGAGAGACCAATACATACATGTCTTACAGGCCACTCCTGGACCAGAGTTGAGTAGCCTTACATGTGTCAGATGGCGTAGTACAAGTGAGGCTTACCTTTGTACGTGGTAACAGGGACATAAGTGACAAGGGTGTACAGTTTGTTGGGAGAATCCTCATCCTCATTGCGTTTCCTAGATAGACGTACACGCATACGATATGGGACATTCCTGTAAGAAAAGAAACCTGTTGATTCTTACAGACAATTCAGGAAGAGAAAGGCAATGCAGGAAATGACATGTACATGCCTGTACAATTAGACACTTTAACGCTACATAATTGACAAGCATAACAGGACATCACAGCTCTAAAGCCAGCAGTGATGCCACTTTGGTCCAGTGGCAATCCACTGGTCTAACTTAGGCTCTGACAGTCATGGGTTCTTAGATGAGTCATTAGACAACCAAATGACTGGTTACAGTAGAATGTTTCATTGAGTTGGGCATTTTCTAATGGGGTATTATACACGTGAAGCAAATATAAGCGCAAGGTTGTTTTCTGGTGTAGCAGAATTCGCCCAAAACGTGCAAGGGGGAGAAATACAAAGTATGACAGAAAAAAAAGAATGTTTAATTACAATTTAAACTAGGAAAATGTTTCAACCAATCAACTGTCTATAGTACAAATTTATCCTCAATATCCATGGAAAATGAATGTGAGGCCCATGAACTATAGTTTCACTGTGGCAGCCATTTTGGCCAGTGCAGTCCATTGTAAAGGAAGCACTGAATTTGACACAGCTGCACAGACAATTTAATGGAGCATAGTTGGTTCATATTGTGATTAGGTGCCAGTTAACCTGTAGTAGACATACCCTCAATAGTCACTCAGATGGCAAAATCACCAGATGCTCATAGAGCTTTTGGCTAGAGACCTATTCCATGTAACTGGCCACTCCACATATTACAAACGGACAGCCTGATTGAAAAAGGGGTTACATACCTCACACCTTTGGTCCACACAGCCTTGTTCAGGCGGGTGTCGATGCGCACATCAGGGGTTCCCATCTCCTTCATGGCAAACTTGCGGATCTCCTTAAGAGCGCGAGGTGCCCTCCTCTTAAAGGAGCTGATGGGACAAGAGGAGCAGAATGATTGAATGTGAATTACAGTTCCACCAGCACCCCGTACTGGACTGAGCTGTGTAAAACCAGCTGCTTTTGTTTACCCATGATGATCATGTGATGAAAAGCAGAGTCAGAACTTGCATTCAACCCTTACAACGGCACTTTACCATTCCCATAAGCAAAAGCCTTTCACCGCTAGCCCATTCACAGAGAATAACTACCTGGAATCACCTGCTGATAACTACCACACATATGTGAACACAGTCAGTACAAATCTACTAAATTACTTATAAGAATAGTGATCATAGCAATCACTGACGTTTCTGGACCAACACAGTTTTAGGGTTGTAGTTCATTTAATAAACCCTGGACCGGCTGAAGCTAGGGGATGAAAATGACTTCCCACATTCTGGCATCTCTGCACTGGCTTCCCGTCTCATTACGGACAAAATTCCCTCCTATTGACCTACCAGTGGATTCAGCGTAGTGTCCCTGCAGTCCCTCCATAACCAAGCTCTGCTCCTTGGGGGAAATCAGGCTTCTAGCCTCTGGAATGCCCTCCCCAACCACCAAAGTCACCACAGACTTGAGGTTTGTTTACAATGTTCTTGTCCTTACATGTTTTCTTTTCTCTAATACACTTTGAGATTGAGATTATGAGCACTGAAAAGAGCATTACAAACAAGTAATACATTATTATTAAATAAATTAAAACTATTTCAACTGCCTATTTATTTCACATCTGCCATTCAGTAATCATCTTTTATGGTCTAGCCCCCCAAAAAATTACCATATTGCAAAAGACCTCTGGCAAGTAAAAATTTTCTTGAAATCTTGTAGAGAAGCACACCGCTGAGGCCATTGAAATGGACAGTATATGTTAAAACACTTATGAAGCCGTCTGCCAATTGAGGGGGATCTGCGATTCCTTCACGTTTAGAGAAACGGCATACTCCTCACTCTTCAGTGGGACTACGGACCAGCTCAGTGTTTGGTCAGAGTTTTGAAAACACGAAAGATGTGTGTACAACCACAGGACAAAAGCGACCAGCTAGGAATGTTAACAGCATGGAAACCATATCTCATCAAGGAAACGTCGAAGTAAATACAGCTTACATGCTGTCCAAACAACCACAAAAACAGGTGCCCAACGAGGGCCTGTTTCAAACACACTGTCGGTTAACTAGTGAATTGCAACCTTGCGGGAATTGCATGGTTATTGACAACCATCTGACCCTTCAAATTCACAATGTAGCCTTCAACCACAGTAATGGTGTGTCTTTTATTGACCACAAAATGTATGGGTTTTCCAAAGGATGTAAGAAGAGAATGTGAGGAATAAAGGAAAATATTCAGTCTACCTGGGGAAAATACCTTTTTTGTTATTGGGGATGCCACTTTGCTGAGTGCATACAGTATATTTTGTAATTCACAGATTCCTGCTGTTATGAACGATTGCAAGCGCTTCCAAACCATAGCGCCAGGAAGGATTATGGGATCAGCTGTCCTCCGTACCGTCAGCCAACCGCTTAAGGGGGGTACTCACATGCCATGAATGCGCTTGTGGATGTTGATCGTGTACTCCCTGGTCACCACCTCGTTGATGGCAGAACGCCCCTTCTTCTTCTCGCCGCCCTTCTTATTAGGCGCCATCTGAAGACAATATTAAACATTAACTTTTAATCACAACCCGTTTGCCATTTATGTAATACGATGACAGCGACAGTATCCACTGCTTATAACGGCCAAGACAGAACAGAGCTTAGCGAGCCTTGCATTGAAAGCAAACAGTCACACCTAGAATCACAATTAGAATGTTGGATTACATATATTTAACAAATTTACAAGACTGCCGTCTGATTTCAGGCAATACAGCCAACCAACTAATGATCAATTGCGTTGAGTTGTGACCCAAGCACCCAAGCACCAATACAGAACTATGTTCATTCTGTATTGGTTTCAAAGTGTGCATTAACAGAAACGGAACGACGCGACAGAGAAAATATGGACTTCCCCCAGACAGACCAACTGTCTGCCACGATCAAACTGAAACATTTATGAGAAAATAATAAGGAATGCAGGCTTGTGGAAACCAAACTGATGGCTAAGAAGCTATAGCTTCCATTCAAAATTCAGAACTGATATTATGGGCATATTCCACCAAGATAACATTGTCTAGGAAGGTTACGGTCTCATCTTGTAACTATGTGATTCAAATATTGGATGATATATATACACGGTCTGGATGAAGTTGGATAAACAAAACAGATTTGGCATTACAGTACTCACTCTGCCCGAGAAATGTCGGAAAGGAAGTTGCAAGGGCTCGTGGGTAGTAAAAGCCGATGAAAAAACGGTTCGTATCCAGGTTGTTCACTAGGTCTTTTCACCTACTCCTACTACAAAAATTACAAAGGATGTATGTAATGCTTTTTCGAACAAAATACATCGAATACAAACGTGTTTATATGTGTACATTTTGGAAACAACAATAATAGTTGTACCCACAATAAATGTATTTAATACTCCCACAATGCAAGTTTTCGAGGTTCGAGTCAAAGGTCAACTCAACGCTCCAATGTTGTGAACCGAACGAAGGGGAGACTGATGCTACGTTTGACAGATGAGACAATCAAACTTTCTTCTTATATAATATTTGATAGTAATTCTTTTAATGATTTTTCGAAAAGTAAAACTGTTGTGTACTTTGCTATTTGATTAAGGTCAATTTTGCTTCACTGTATAACGTAGTTTTACAATGACTTTACTGACAAGCTAGCGCGAGCTAATAGTCACTGCTAACTGGTAGCTAGCTACCCATCGGCATTCCTAATGTGGAATTAGTGGACATGTAACTAGTTTATTTTTTTGTGCTATGAACGCTGACTACCTGCAATTACAAGATAATAATTGCAAGGAGTGATTTAAATTTGGTCACGTAGCTATAACCTAGCTATCACAACAGTGGAACAATGACACTCGCTCCGAAAGAGCTGTCTAACCTCTTAGGAATCATTTCGGAGGAAGCTTGCACCAATACTTTCGAAAGTTTGTCAAACGCCTTTCATCATTACTTCGCGAAGGCCGAACATTTCCGAGTTGGCTCGGTTTTGGTGATGCTGCTGCAACAGCCGGACCTTCTGCCAAGTTCTGCCCAGCGCCTGACTGCCCTCTACCTCCTTTGGGAGATGTACCGCACAGAGCCCCTGGCCGCAAACCCATTTGCCGCTGTTTTTGCTCACTTGTTGAACCCCTCACCAGTTGGTGAGGAGCAGGAGAAACAACTCTCTGGTGGGTACTATTTCAGTTTGTATAGTGAAATGTATTGTCCAATGTTTTCATAAGCTGCGAGGGTTGCTGACTCCTGTCTGACATTAATGATGTCTTTGTTGACAGGATTCCTTCCACCCATAACACAGCCCGAGAAGTTTTTTCTCTCCCAGCTGATGTTGGCACCTCCAAGGGAACTCTTCAAGAAGACCCCAAGACAAGTGTCCTGCATGGATGTAGGAAATATGCCACAGTCTATAGACATAAGTGGGCTGCAGTTGGCATTGGCAGGTACAGCAGTAGCTCATTTACATGTTTTTTTTTTAGGAATGGGTCAACACCAGTATTGGGTTGTTGTGTACTGGGAAGGAAAAAAGGAATGGAAAGGTTCTATTTGCAGTGGTCCCTTAAATAGAAAATGTTCCTTTTCGACTTTTTTGCAACGGAAATAAAAAGGTGCAGTGGTCTCTTTTTATTTTTTTCCAAGGCTTTATACAATGGGGCTAGAAAGAGTTCCACACAGAAATGTGCCTGCAATGAGGTGCAACCTCTCAGATACTCTGCTGTTGTACAACAGGCAGTTCTTATGCTTTCACTCTTTCATCTCTGATCTCTTTCACTCTGTGACCCCTCACAGAGCGCCAGTCGGAGCTTCCCACGCAGAGTAAGGCCAGTTTCCCCAGTATCCTCAATGACCCGGACCCCGATTCCTCTAATTCTGGGTTTGACAGCTCAGTGGCCAATCAGATCACGGAGTCTCTGGTCACTGGGCCTCGACCCCCACTAGAGAGTAAGCGGCGCAGTTCTTTATCACTATGGTGACAATCTGTTATGATTTACGTGAAACAATACACAACACATTTAAAAAAATAAATAATATATAGGATATTATTATATATGATAAGTATGTAGGATATCCCAAATAAAGCTCATTAACCAGTTTGTGACTTCCTCTCACCAGGTCACTTTCGTCCAGAATTCATCCGGCCTCCCCCTCCACTGCACGTGTGTGAGGATGAGCTAGCCTGGCTGAACCCCACCGAGCCTGACCACAGCGTGCAGTGGGACCGCTCCATGTGTGTGAAGAACAGCACGGGCGTGGAGATCAAACGCATCATGTCCAAGGCCTTCAAGAGCCCCCTGTCTGCCCAGCAGCAGTCACAGGTGAGTAGACAGGTACACTGTCTACTCCTAACAGTATTTTCTATATTTCCGATGTGACCTTCACTCCTGAATTCAGCCTGAATATCCGGCTGAATATTACGTTTTCCAATCCTACAGCTCCTGAGTGAGCTGGAAAAAGACCCCAAGCTGGTGTACCACATCGGCCTGACCCCTGCCAAGCTTCCGGACCTGGTGGAAAACAACCCTCTGGTGGCCATCGAGATGCTGCTCAAGCTGATGCAGTCCAGCCAGATCACAGAGTACTTCTCTGTTCTAGTCAACATGGACATGTCCCTGCACTCCATGGAAGTGGTTAACAGGTGGGGTTTTGGACAGAATGGCACCCATGCAGGTTTATCTGTTTCTAATATAGCTGTAGTTGAGTATTAGCTCTTCTGTTTGTTCACGCCAGGTTTTGTTTTGTGTGCACAGGCTGACAACTGCTGTGGACCTCCCACCGGAGTTCATTCACCTCTACATCTCCAACTGCATCTCCACGTGTGAACAGATCAAAGACAAGTACATGCAGGTGAGTACAACCTTGTAAAAGGCAAGGATCGTACCTTAAGCTTGCAGCTTGCAGCTTACTTTCTGGTTGGTTTAAAAAGCTTCTCAGATAAAAGGACACATGCCACTTGTTTCGACAGCAATGTTCTGACAGCACGTCACCGTGACTGGTCTCTACTAATGTTAGTCCACGTGCCGCTCTGGTTGCCGTTGGCTATAACCTCTCTGTCTCTGTCTGCAGAACCGTTTGGTTCGCCTGGTGTGTGTGTTTCTGCAGTCTCTGATCCGTAACAAGATCATCAACGTGCAGGACCTGTTTATTGAGGTGCAGGCCTTCTGCATCGAGTTCAGCCGCATAAGGGAGGCAGCCGGACTCTTCCGGCTCCTTAAGACCCTGGATACTGGAGAAACCCCCCCCGAGGCAAAACCTGCCAAATAACGCTCTGATGGTACGTGAAGAAGATGGCCGTACCTTGATCAGCCAAATAATGCTCCCAAGGAAGTATGCCCAGAGGAACTACCCATTAAATAGCGCCCCAACCAAGAACTGACATGAGGCTCATACCTACCCAGACAATCCTACCAATACCTGCCTGGAGGCCTTTTTTTTTAACTTACAGGTTTCTTCTCTTCTGGACAAAGATGGACATATTTTGAAAAATACGTTTGAAAGTGTTTTTTTTCCCTCCCTTTTTTGCTTGTCTGTTTTCTTTCATTAAATGAATATGTAATGAACCGTTTGGTTGTTGGCTTCACGTTTCTACTGAACATTTCTATTGGTATGTTATTTTGGTCATGGGAATACAGGAAGTGTGTTTTCTGTTTTGAATGTGGTCTCTATGTTTAAGGGAACTGCATAGTTTCTCACCTGAATAGGTTCTCAGTGCTGAGCTGCTATTTGTAAGGAGACAAGTCAGTGGGCATTCAGATGGAGGTGTCGGACGTGTGTATAATAAATGAAGGAAAACAAGACCCAGCATTTGTTTTGTTATTTTATTACAAAATATTCAGTTTCTGTTATCTTTTGTAATGTTAGTATGGATGCAAAATTGTGTTGCTTCTACATTGAGAACCACATAATGACATCAATTAAAGACATTTCTTTGTAACACAATGCAAAGAATTGGTTAAATCTCAAAAGACAAGAGCAAAGTTCCCTCTTGCGTGGTGGTCTGTGTTTGCTTCGCTTAAGGTCTGTTTCAGTTCTCATTTTATTTCTTTATTGTGAACACAAAGCTCTTCAGGTTTGTTTGGCATTATTCTAGTACCATGCTTTAACTTACTGTAACACTATTTTCACTCCTATAACCTCTCACATTGGTGTCTCATTAAGATAATTTGTCCTATTTGATGCACAGAAATAAAAAAATCTGTGTGGAGGTTTTGCAACATAAAAAGGTAAGGCTTACCAGTTTGTTTAGTGTAATAACAGATTACAATATAGGGTACAAATCAATGGTAGTTTTAAGAGGGAAGTAGCCTACATTGGTTATATAATTTGTGATTATATCATTTCATCTGCAGTTTTTTGGCTATTCAATCTGCTAAAACTTGACTGTAAATCTTGCTGTTTAATTTGAATCATTGCCCTCCATTTTCCTAATCTACTGAAATGCCACACATTGGTATTATCAAATGTGCATTGAATGTGTTTTGGGAAATATTGTTTTGTAAAGACAAAATGGGAACTCTGAAAGGACTACAAAATAGCGTACGTAAACTGCCGAAAGAGGGGAGTGCTCATTTGAAAGCCCAGTGTAAATCAATTTTGAGGATAATGGAAACACCCTTAGATGCTTTCAAATTTCAGATCCTGAGTTATTCGTGGTGATGAATATAACACAGGTTCTTAAATCCCTGACGAATATACATATCACCGTCATCATTGAAGTGGTCTGCAACCGCTGAGCCAGTATCCTCTTCCCTGATTCTAGTTGTTTCTGGGCTGACTACGCCCTTTTCATGCCCCGGGCCATGAGGCAGGCGAACACGGTCATCACCATCTTGGGTTTCACCTCAACCAAATCTTCAGGCAGGGCATACACCCGGGCTCCGATTTTCCTAGCCATGGAGATGGCGTACCTGAAAACCCGGGGCGACACACCGGATTTAGAGGTGATGCGGGAGGTGAAGGCATTTCCTCGCATCGGCTAGTTTTCAAAATGTATTTTGTTCAGCGGATGGTACGTACTTGGCGTTATTGAGCTTCTCCTCTTCTGTCAGGTCCTCCACCTTGATTAGGTCATAGCGAATGGAGCCTGGCTGAATGGCGTCAATCAGGTCCAGGACAGGCATACTGGTGACTATGGAACCATCCTACATGGACGCATACACTTTGAGGTATTGCTGTTGGGCATGCTTTAGTCGTTCTACTTAACGTATTGCTTAACCTATTGCTTAATAATTAAACGATTATTTATTACTTAAAACGTTTCACGGTGTTTCAGAGACAAGGTTGTACAAAAAAACATGCCAGCGCTACCTTGAATCCAGAGATGGTGGCTTTGCCAGCCTCTGTGAGTTTTTCGTTGACCCAGATGACTATGGTGTCGTCATTCACCTTCTGCCCATCGCCCAGCTCCTCTAGAATATTCAGGGTGTACCTGGAACAAAGACATGGATCCCGGTAAGGATCCGTGTCTTTGGGCCCTGCATGCGTGTTGCTTTTCCTGGCCCCGTGACCTGAACGGTGTTCTGTGGCATTACCTCCTCATCAGCTGCCACAACAGGGCCTGGGTGAGTTTTCGGTTGCCCTCATTCAGGTCCTGTCCTGCGATGCCCACCAGGGAGAACTTGGCCTCCTTCTTCCCCAGCTCAACTGCGTAGTTGCAGTTCTCCAGCTGCCACGAAGTAACACGTCAAATCAGTTGATATTCTGTAGTGGATTGGATTGTGATTTCACCACGGGAGAAACTGGTTTTGTTCCTAGGCTCACCTTCTTCATGTTGCTGCCCAGTTTGGAGTATGGTGGTTTGTTTACTCTGTCCCAATCCACAGGCACCTTGATCTTCTCGTAGAGCTGGAAGATAACTAAAGCATCGTCTAGGTCCCTGTAAAGCATGGACACACATTACATGAGTGTAGTTTCTAGATGATTGGAAAATGTTTGGAAATGCTGCTGGTAATGACCTGTACTTACACGTAGAGGTGATTGACGCGAGGGTTGACCCCTAGGGAATTCATCCAGTTTCTGAATGTCCTCTCCTCCCTTGTCTCACCTGACACGGGACAGATGCAACAGTATGCACAGCTTTATACCCCCTTTAATGTATATGGTTTCAATTATTTGATCAAGTTGGGTAAAAGCATAGAAATTATGCCTCGATTCATGTGGCTTCTAAAGGCAATGTTTCAAGACAAGAACATTCAGGGTAAACACTGCAGATGTCAGACCAATTGCCCTAAAAAACTGCAATGCCTGTAACTTGCTTTTAGATTGAATCCAAATCTAGTTCTACAGTCTTGGATAATCCCCACACTGACCCTCAATAGAACTCCAGTCAATATCCTGGTTTTCTGGCTTCTTCAGGGCAGGGTACTTGTTGAACAGGTTGGCAATGAATGCCAAGTTTAGCTTGGGGTTGCCACGGGTCACGTCCGTTGCTGTGACGAACTGCCGACAGCCAAGACGGTCAGCCTGTTCCAGCATGCACTCGGCTCTCTTCACGTCCTCTTTCTCCTGTAGAGGGAGGAGGGCAGAGATTCAACAACAACCGATATCTCTAAACAAGGCCTCGTTGGTAATATGGTCAATTTAACAGAAGAACATTCTTCCAATCTGGTCGGCTAAAATAGACTTGGTCTGCTGTTTCTACGGCGGCTGCTGTTTCTTCGGTGACATGACCACGCACCCTTATTCCAGACATGTCGATGGCGATAGGAGGGATTCCCTCTTCGTCTCCTTTGGGCGCTACTTGGTTCAGGATGTTGTAGTAAGCCTTGGAATCCTGTGAAGCAAAACCCCCACGTTAACACAATCACAAATTCACAAGATGGTCCGAGATCGACTCAGTCGAATAATGATGTCTGTTACCGATACAGTACTTGTAGCCCACCTTGATGTCAGAGCTGAAGTTGTTGATCTTTGGGCACCCGGCCTCCTCCAGCTGGTAGTTGGCCCAGCGCAGCAGCAGCTCCTCTGGGGACAGCTTCATCAGGTCCTCCAGGCTCTCGCCGTCCCTCAGCAGGGCAATCAGAGCTGCCCACACACAGACACACCCAGAATTTATATACACTCTGTAGCCAAGTTATTATACAGACCTTACGTACAAAGGTTTTAGTTATTGCACCATTTTCTGTAAACTCTAAACCAGGGATTTCTCAAATGATGTATTTTTTCCTGATAGTTAACCGTACTCACAAAAGCGAGAGGAAGGAGAAAGTCTTATTCCCTAGTTTTGAAACCCTGCCCTAAAATCTTTCCCGCTTGAAAAGCAATGGCCGTTTCTGAAATACTAGAACTAGCATGTCTGGCGCAGATGATCACAATATGCTCCAAGCTTCTAATTGATGTGTTCTCTGCGGTTATAAAACACAGATACATCGGAAACAAAAACATATAACACACACACACAGACACACACACACCTTCATTTCTGCTGATCTCAATGTCAGCGAACAAGCCAATCTTGATGACCTGCCAGAGCAGTCCCAGGACCAGATGCTGCCGACCCTCCTTCAGATCCTCTGCCCCGATGTTCACCACATGGCAGCCGATGGCTGACGCAGAGTTCAAAGCCAGGTTCAGATTCTCCTGCACAAAGCATAGCAGTGGCAGACGTGAGTGATGTATATACACACGGATATGAACAGAAAGCTGCTGGACTGGGCCAGTCTGGAGGTGTTTCCGGTAGTGTCTGTAGAAAGGTTACCTGGATGGTAAATGGTGTGAGTTTCTTCTTGTTGATGGTTCTCTCGTCGATGGTGTCAGCAACAGACTGGTTGATCATCTTACTACCAGGTGGAGAGATCCGTAGAGTGGATATTATAGGAATATTTTCATAGTTATTGGTTGATATTATCAACGTTGCATTTGCTACACGGTAAGTGAATCGGTCCAGGGAGACACTACCATAGAACGATCCCGTCTCCAACAGCGGTGAACAGGTCATCGGTGGTGGGGTCCATTGGGAGGACATGCTGGCAGTCTGGATCTTTCTCCAAGGCCTTGTTCACCCAGTTCACAAAGGCCACCTTCTCCTCCTCTGTCAGTAGAGAATTGTGTGTATGGAAATGAACACAAAAATTACTGTACATTTTGAAGATTGTACATTGGCAAATAAAGATATTCATGTCCAACTGCAGACATTCAGATGAGAGACTTCAAAAACCATCTTATACGGATGGGTTGTCCTACACATTTTATCACTGGAGCAAATTTTCACACACTGTCTTTCATGTGCTTCAGTTGGCTGGGACTCGAGAAGGGCTTTGGTTTTTAGTTTTACATAAGTGGGTCATGCAGAGAATATTTAGTTTTAAGACTAGTCTTGGAGATACAACAGGACTGGGTAAAACTGCTTTTAATACAATGCTGCACACTCTAGGATCGCCATACAGAACGACCTTAAGCTAAACGTTTTAGTGCCTGTAAGTCATTTTATGTCTCACAAAAAATATATTACTGTTAATTATGTGATAAATGTTCTTAGTGTGTATTACACTTGCATGTGTTGAAATTGTTCTAGTGTATTGCCCTGTGACAGAGACCCAGTTCTCTGTTGACTTCTCCTTAAAATAAACAAAACATACTGTAGGTGGTTCTCGTATCTCAGGTAAATTTGATGTGTGTGATGTTGGAGACATATTCACATAAAGAGGTACTAAAATAGATAACTCACCTGAGTAGGAGTGCTGGGTGCCCGACTGCTCAGAGGTTCCTGCCACAGCATAGATGCCCTCCTTCTTGTTGATTGCTTTCTTGAAGGTCTTAGCCACATCTCTGCTCTTCAGTCCATGGACCACCTTAATGGAATGGACATTGAGGTAAAATGAGATTGTGCTTCTCAGGCGTCATGTCAAAGTGTATCAAGCTATTAACTGACACCCCATTTCTGTAAAAGCCATTGTTTTGGATGTTTACATCTGAACTCACATTGACAAACTCGTCAAAGGTTACTTTGCCGTCATGTAGGTCTCCAGCTTTCATGAGATTCTGGATAATCTCTCGGACTTTATATCCTGGCAATGACAGGTTGGCGGCTTTGAACAGCTCATTGAGTTCGTCTGTGCTAATGTGGCCATTAGAGTCGAGATCTGGAAAGGAAAAGAGGTTTCAAAAAAACATGGAACATAGCCCCTTTGGATACAGAAAAAGTGAGGTATCTGGGATGAGACTAAAGGGGGTCTATAATGTCTCAACTTGTTTTCTGTCAAATTTCCTTGTCATTGTCTCACCAATTGTATCGAAGGCTTCTTTTAGTTCCTGCAATTCATCCTGAGAGATCGGTGCTGGAGCAGCCATCTTGTGGGATCTGAAAATAGTTTTGTATAACTTCACCTTACTTGAAAAACTATACAATACAATACACATTCAACAAGGAGGAACTGGGTTATTTCTGCATGTTGTCACTGTGTTTTGGAAACATCCTGCTTTTAGTGAGCTACTTCCTCCTTCTGCTTAGATACATGTCTTTATATTACCCCTTAAACATCTGATCAAACCTAGAGCTAGAATTTCCAAGAATGTTTACTACAACATTTGTGTTAAACTCTGAGGTTGGACCATGGCACACATGCCAGGCCCAGGTCTCATTGCAGTGTAGGTTGCTGTAGGACTAAGAGACAGGAAGAATGGCAGCCATTTCACTGGGTGGTTTCAGTGAGAACACATTGTGAGAAAGATAAGGTCACATGAGACGAAGATGCACTTTTAGGTCTGCTACTCTGTTCGCCTCAGAGGTGTGAAGTTCTGAAATGAATAATCTCATTTATCTCATCATGACAATCCATAACAGGTTTTTTAAACAGTATGGGGAAGTACCTAAATGCCCTCCCATCAGTATTCGACAAGATATATGAAGTAGCGCAGTTTAAAATGACTGTACAGGTAGAAACAAGGAGAACTGGGTTTTAATACCTTTCTTCCACTATTGGTCAAAAGCAGAAGTGAAATGGATTTCTACTTGCACCCTGTTTACAAACGACAACCATTGTCCAATTTACTTTACTTTACTACTACAACTAAATGTTTTCTTTTGAAATCCCTAAAATGTACCATCAATGACTATGTGACCTCTGTATGTGAAAGGGCCTATATGGAAATAAAACTGGTACTGTCCACAAACATCAACAAACATCAGTTGTGGTAACAGATTTCATATGCAAATCTTTTTGTATTTTAACATACGTAAGACATTTTAAAATAATCAGAACAATGTCATGACCTGCTTCCTCATTTCCTGTACAGTTTTTCTTAGCAAAAGCAAATGTGTTTGTAGTGTAAGTTATACATTTTATAATTCTAACATATAAAGTATAAATATGTTACAAATGTAATTTGATCAATAGTGATAAGTTGGAGAAAAAAAACTTAGAAAATGTCAAATGTATCTTAATTAGCAGAATTGGTAACTCCTTGTTAGCTTTCACACGTTAGAACATTTCCACAGTTGCAGCAAGATTAACCGCAACCCAACTAACTTCCTGTGTAACCACTGTGAAATAGTTTTCTGCTGCTGTGTGTATACGTTGATTCAAATGTTATGCAGTCAAACGATAAAGCGTGTTATTAGACTGCTATATATCAATATCTACTACGCATGCTGCCCTCTGATCCAGAAAGTTCCACAAAGTATTAACACATAAAGGATCCTCTGTAAACACTTGTGGATGGAGTTAAACAACAAGCTCAACATCATTCATCTTCACCCCTCATCAGAATCAACCTTGGAGATTCACCTTTAATTACTATAACATATTCGATGGAGCCAGCAACTGACCCAGAGGGCACTCTGTGATGATTTTGACTCACCTTAAGGAGGTCAGTTGACTGGCAGGTCTTTAAATCTGTGTGTGGTCTGGTACTGGTCTCCAACTCACTCTCCTTCCTTCAGTGTGTGTACTGCACTCACTGCTTGACAGCCTGGCGGTGCAGTCTCCCCCTCTTGAGTCAAGCTACAGACTATTCAAATAAAAGAGGAAGGAAGTGACATGGGTCCTGCGATAACTTCACTAAGAATAATGAAAGAAGTTTTGTCTTTATATGGCAATCAACGGCAAGCCGAGGGGTTATCAAGGTGGATCACTGGCATTAAGTTTGACCATTGAATATTATGTTTTGGTAGGTGTCTATTCAACATTTTGTGTTATATTTTATGACGACTTTATTGATATTAAAATAAAATATTATTTAAAAATGTATCTTTAAACCTCTTCAGAAGGCATTTCAGAAAAGGTATTATGTCAAAACTACAACACAGTTGGATATCTTTTACACTAGTATTGATGTTGTAGCCTGTGAACATTTCACCTGTGCATTGATACAGCAAAATATCTGATCCAATCTTGAGGCAGACATTAATAGCAGTTCTGCTGTTTGACATAGTTATGCATATGTATGCATTCACAAATACACATAAATACACATAGTATATGCAAACTAAATGTTTTTATCTGACCAGTAAATGTTAATTTTTGGTAAAACATTGATAGCATCTCTTTGTTTGTTACAATTTCTCAAAAACTATTTCTTGGCTGCAACACAATTTATTAGCCCGTTTCTTGTAAGACTTCTCACGGTTGAATATGTCCCACTTTTACTGGGAGTTGTTTTATAGTGAAATATACACTGCTTAAAATAATTAATGGAACACGTAATAACAGTTTAATAACAAGCCAATTAAACCTCAGGAACGATAATATGTCTAGTTGTCCAGGAAGTATAAGCAATTGTGAATCAATGTAACCTCCAGTGCACCTGATGAAAGTGACAACAGGTGCTCAAAAGTGACAACAACCCACAAATTTATGTTTTTTGAAGGTGGTGGCCACAGACAATTGCTCTGTCCTTATCCTTCCTGACTGATTCTAGTTTTACATTTTCCTGGTAGCACCACTGGTAGCACGAGCCGTATTGGTTGCAAAGCCGGCATATCCATGGAGGGTCGCACAGACCTCCACTTGCTAGCCAACGATACCCTGACTGCTGTTAGGTTCTGGGATGAAATCCTCTGACCCAAGGTGGCCCATCAGACCTTTCACTGATGCAGTGGTCCCTGGGTTCCTCCTGGTGCAGGACAATGCCCAGTCTCATGTGGTCAGAGTGTGTCGGCAGTTCCTGCGTGACAAAGGCCTTGATGCTATTGACTGGCCCTCACGCTCCCCAGACCAGCAGCCAATTGAGAACCTCTGATCATAATGTATCAGTGCATCCGACACCGCCAAGTGAAGCCACAGATGTCTCCGCTGTCTCATCAAGATCATGCCCAGACATTGTCTGGAGTACATACAGGCACGTATGGGCTATACTGATTCACATTATGAGTGGAATCTGGAACAGCCCGTGATTTCAATTGCTTACTTAGATTTTTCATGTGAGTTGGTATCCACCTATCAAATTGTTGTTGATTTTGGATTCTATAGAACGAATTTCACAATGTACAGTAAAGATTTTTTTAAAGATCTTTAATATATTATCTTTAATGTCTTCATAAAAATACTAAACTCAAACATTTAAATGTAATACGTTGAAAAGGAAAGTTCTGAGTAAGGAGCAAAATGGTTCAATTTAAGAGACCACTGCAAAACTAACCCTTCTTTTTCTCACTCAAAACGTTTATTTTTAACTTTTTTGGAAAGAACAGTAAAGGGATTTTTTTATATAATATATTATAAATAAATAACAACATTTTTGGACGATCCCCGGCCACGGGCTCAAAATGTTTGGGGGTTCTCGACATGAATTGTTTGTAAAACCACTGCTCTATAAGTTGTTGTCTGGTTGCTAATAGCGGTTGCTAAGAACTCAGTTGAACGGTGAAGCCAGTGGATTCTGAGCCGTAAGTTTGCCCCCTAAAATATGAATAGCTCACGTTTGACTTCAATTCGTTACTGGTTTTAGATAGTTAGCTTTACACGCATTTTAGAAGCCGAGCTGAAATGGGGAGAACCAACTCACATGTTAAGAGCGTGCTGTGATGGTTGAGAACCTTGACTGACAGATGGTTTCATGCCACCCTTAAGCCAGGTGAGTAGGCATCTGTTCCTGATCGGATTATCGGGATGGTAAACAGATACATGAAACACAGATCATGAAAGATGTGAATCCCTTGCTAGGCTATTTATCCTGTAACCGATCAAAATTGAGTTAGATTTAGTTATGATTATTGTCTTACCTTGTATATCCCCGCTGTCCAATAAAAGGTTAAAGCTCGAATTGTTTGTCCAAAACTGTGTAATTATCTGAAGTACATTGAGGTAAGGTTATAACAATGTCTGGAGGACCTTTTCAAAGTATCAATAAATGTGAATGCAAAGACGACTGTGAAGACAAAATACTTCAAGTTAGCTGAATCCTTATGTAAAGTAAAGGGCAGTCAGGATATTAACACTTTAATAAGGACTTGTCTAGGCGGATATGCTACAACTCCCTGAAACAATCCTATTCATTTAAAAGAAACCAGGGTGTGAGTGAAACCTGGGTTTTGTTATAATACAAAATCATACTAAATATATATAGAATTTGAGGGTTGAGACACTTGAAGGTTATCTTGACATAAAACCTAGATACTATCGTAGATCTTAGATATAATCTTTGATACTAGACAAAGCATATATGTGTAGCAGTCTAATCTTGCCTAACTGCAATAGAATCCATACAATACTCTTTCACAATGGAGAGTGCCCATACATATCTTGTGCAAAGAAATCACCAGCCTAATTGGGCAACTTCGGAGGACAATCAACTTGCATGACTGGTCAGTTCACTTTTGTCCCAATACTTATAGAGTACTCAAGATGTTGTGTGTCTGCCTGTATATGTCTACAACTTGAAGCATCAGAACACCAAGTAGAACTGGGTAGGCTTATGTCTAAGTTAACTTTATTAAATGTTCAATAAAAACTTTTCAAATTAAGTAAATGCTTAATTATCTTTTTGTAGATTGCAAACTTACATGTGTTGAACTTAGTTACTGTACCTTTTGCCAGGAAATGATGCCATCAGAACATACAAGGCTTCTTCGGAGGCCTTTACCCCCCAAACATGCTCCACCAGTTGGGAAAAGACTTCCGCATTCAAGTAGGTAACATTAATAAACATGTATTATTGGGCTTTATAAATGCTAATCATGTTCACTGGTAGCAGGAAGCCTATAATTCTTATCCTCTATCTCCATTTGATTCATCTATTTAAATGTCAAAGGAAACGTTTGCCCTAATTTGCATGTTTGTTTCTTCCATAGACCCATTGCCCTTAGTTGGGAGAAAAGCTCTAAAGGACAGTGGCACAGAACAAAGTGAGTCAAGCTGCCATATTCCTCCTCTTTGGGATCATGACTCTGGAGTCTTCATGAAGGGCTTTCCATGTAAATCCCCGCGGGCCCTCCCCAAAATCCCCCTCCTGGATCTGCTCAAGACAGACCCGAAATATATCCCACCCCCTCCTAGCTTTCGCTTGAATGACTTCATTATTAAAGCCGATGGACGTGGTGAAGCACAATCGCCGGACGGCCTGAAGAAAGTGGCCCTGTCTTGCTTCAACTACAGGAAGCTGGTTGGACTCGTCCTGACAGACCTTCACAAAGGGCAGCAGACTAAGGTGTCCAAGCAGCTGATGTCCACTGAGAAAGTGCCAATGGCCATGGCCAGGATACCTCAGAGGCAAATCATATATGGTACATGCTCTGGTGTAATGTGCTGAAAGGTTATCTAGCATTGCAATAAGCTAGGAAATTGAAATGTTGGTGTTCCCATTATGCTTACTATTGTTTATTGCACAATTGTGTTACTGTGGTGTACGGTTTCTTGGTGCATATTGTGTTGTATCTGTTGTCCATGTGTGCTTGGGTTATATCATTAGAGCTGGTAGCATTGATCCATATGGAGGTGCGGTCCCAAATGATGTGTCGGAGGAGCCGTCCGGGGGAGCAGAGGTCTGTGGAGATCTGGGGACCGCCAGATGAAAGACAGGCTGTTCAGAAGCAGGAAAATATATACCCAGGCAAGAACATTTGCCTGCTCATTTAAGGGTTCATTCTGGGATCTGAAACACAACTAATTGTAATGATCAGTGACAAATTGGATTTGAAACATATTTTATGAATTGCAAAAAACGTTGCTGGTTGTTACATGTCTTATGAAAGATAACAGTATATTGATATTTATTACCACAAACCCTCATTATTAAGTTGTTTGTATAAATACAAGCTCTGTCTTTGTAGAAAATAAATCCACCTTTTCTCCAAGCAGGAACAGAGGTTATCTTGAATTCTGTGACGACTAAGCACTTTCAGGGCAGTCGAAGGACCCACTCCCCATTCAGGCCCACTTTAGAGGCCATCAGTCCCTCTGAGCTGGCCATACTGGACTGTCTCACAGAGGGGGGTCCGGCACTCAACCTTAAGGTGCTATGTGTTGCTGTGGCTGTGTCTGTGTGTGTGTGTCTTACTATACCTACAAAGTTACTATAACAAGGAAAATCTGATCTTGGAGAGCCATTTTGCTGGTCACTATGAGACAAAAAAACATTTGGGGTTTAGGTTTAGGGCAAATGTGGTATGGTTCCCAACACTTCCAGACTTTTTACCTGACACATAAGCTAAAGTAACATTTAGCTTATGTGTTAGGTAAACAGTACAATAAGGCATTAATAGTTTGGTTAAGTGTTAGGGGTTACGTTTAGGGTTAGAAGGGAAGGTTAGGTTTGGATTCGTGTCTGTTAAATGACAAATTCTTTGCCAGTTAAAGCATTTGTATGATCGTATTATTATTGTTATCATATGATCAGGTATTCCTAATGTATTGAAAGCCTTTGTTCTCAGACTACTTGCAGCATTATTAAGAGACCTATCGTTAAACAGAAATTAAACAACTGCATTTAAAATCTAGCATAAAAGGAAGTAAAAAGGGATTATGAGACAGCCTCCCGTTTTCTCCGAACCACAACTAAGGAATATACTGTTTGTTTTCTCAGGCTCATTTCATAGCTGTGCTTCCAGATCTAACACCGCTGGCCCAAAGTCTGGTCTACCTGAACCTGTCTTTCAATGACTTCACTATCTTCCCTGTGGAGGTGAGGCTGGGACAAAACACAAGTTCCTTTAGCAGAGGTGACAAGATTCAGTTGTTTCCAGAGTGGAAGGTTGGGGTGTCAGAACACTGCACTGTACAGTGCATGACCTCAACTAAGGCAAAGGAAACTCTAAATTTCAAAATAAGATTAATGCCACACATTGACACGTAATAACATATACTCTCTTACTACTTTTTTAGACAATTGGACTGTGGACACTCAACATTTCTTTGATTACGCTATAGTTGTATTTCACTAAAGGCACCCTATGCCTTTGTAAATGCATACATAAAACCTTATATCTGTGGATAGTTGGGTAGCGACACTAAACCAGCTTTTTCTTGCTCTGTAAAGAAATTTCAATCTGAAGCAGGACTAATGTCCGTCACTAGGTGACCAGAACTATCAATCAACTAACCTATAGCAGCATTCATGCAAGAAAAGTGAATTACTGTTCATCAATTCTATGACAACCATGATATCCTGTAGAAATAAATCACATAACGTCAATCTACAATAAAACAAAAGCTTAAAAACAATCATCAGTAGACAATTTTTACCTGTTACTCTAGCGGTATTCTATGTGTGAACTAGGGATTATTTTATATCAGTTGGAATACTTATTTGACCATCCATTTTTTTGGCCCATGGGACAACTCCTGGTTTTGATTCTTAACATAAAATGTTTACAGTATTTTTTTATTCTAGGGCTTCTGAAACATTTAAAAATGTAAATAAATAATATGCAATGCAATCTCTAAACAGGTGTATAAACTGACACAGCTAGAGGTGCTGAAAATGAGAGACAACCCCATAGAGGAGATTCCTCCTGGCATCTCAAGACTTGCTAGGCTCAAGACCTTTGTCATCTCCTTCTGCAAGATTACCTCCCTTCCGCCTGAGTAAGAGCCACACGGTGGTGCTGCACAACTAAAACCTTCTGTATACTTTAAGCTGTGAAATAAATCTGTAAATTTACTACAGGTTGTACCTGCTGCCCTCCCTGAAGTTTCTAGATGTTTCCTACAACCTCCTTTCCTCTCTCACCAATGACATCGGAAAACTTAGGTACTAAAGTTAGGTTCTAGAGAATGCAGTCAATCTGTTATGAAATGTGATAGTGTGGTATCTTGTCTTTTTAAAAAGCAACATTGTTCTATAATGACAAGATGATGAAAATACTAAGGTCAAAAGCCATTGTGTAAACTAGCCACAACCTCAAACCTCAGCCAATAGTCCACAAGAACCACATTTGTTTTAAATTATTACAGGTCTGAATATACAAATGTAATAGTATTATAAAGGTCAGTTACCGGAACCTCTTTGTCTGCAGGAGTCTGGAGTACCTGAATGTGGAAGGGAACCAGCTACCGGGGTTGCCATGTGGGGCCAGGCTCCTCTCCCTAACCCACCTAAGGATCTCCAACAACTACATGCACCCCTACTTTTGGAAGAGCTGCAGCCAGAACTCACCCCAAACACTGCAGGACATAGCCACCAAGGCCCTCTCTCTCACGGATCCCTGTCTGCGCTACACCAGCTTGCCCCCCGAGGCACGCATGGCCCTTAACAGGTAGCCTTTTAACACAACCTTGGGCCGGATACATTTCATTAGAAGAAATCGTCCACGGTTTTCAAAGGATTGTTAAAAAAAAATTCTAGTGTGTGTTTGTGCTTTCTTCTGTCCCTAGGTTGAGTGTGTGTGACTGTTGTAGGGGTCCAATGTATGGTTCTGGACTAAAGGCCATTCGTCCCTGCTACAATATATTCGATCTACACAAGGTGGCCTTCGTCTTTTATGCCTGTAACCCAGCTTGCCACTGGAACTTCAAGAACCAGACAGAGGGTCTCACCAGTCGTCTGTATGGAGAAGAGAGAGATGCAGCTCACAACTGATAGTGAACAACTAACTATGTCTATGAACGAACCAATAGCACAGCAACAGGGATCATGAACATTTACCAATGCGGTATCTCATCTAACGTGACCATGAATGAACCACTATGGCTATACCAGTTCATTCACATTTTCAAAGGCTTAACTATTTCTCTGTCTGGATAGCCACAACCTCTTGATATAAGTCTACTTAACACTAAAGGAACCCTGTGCCAAATTATGACTACTTAGCATTGGCACTGTTTAGCTTTTGCTTTGAGTAGTTGTCTTAGCAATTGTGTTTCAAAAATACTAAAAGGATGTAACTTTTAATGTATTTACATTTTTCATTGACTTTCAATTAAAAATAAAGAATTAGAAGTACAATTATCTAGTTGATTGATTTGTTTTTTATTACTAGCGTGTACGGATCAGCTTTTGCTTTAAGTCTGACGCCTCATATGTAGTCGTACAGAATATAAACCAATCACAGACGCACAAATGAACAGAGAACTACAGTATCTTCCGGTGTCAAAGTTTATGTTGTGTTGTCAAGATGGCTGGCCATGATCATCATAGTGGTCATCATTCTATGTGCTTTTGCGACTTGATCAGGTAATAATCGTTGAATTAACTTTGTTGTTTGTTTGTGACACATCGCTGTTAATGTAAAATCTATATATCTTGGAAACAGTATCTAGCTAGTAATAGATATGACCTAAACGTTAGTCTAAAACGGCAAGTGTCATTCTGTAGTTCACAAGCTGTAAATGAGCTGCTATCATCATGGTCCTACAATAATTACAATATTCTTATTTTTCGAACAGATTACTCTGGTCCCTGTTGCTGCCCTGCCTATATCTGAGTTTGGTGTTGATTTTGTTTATTTTTCTACTCGTAATGGGGGTGCGAATGTGGCTACAAAGGAGTCGGAAAGCCCGACTGGCTCAGGACGGCTCTCCGACTGTTGCTTTCTTCCACCCCTACTGCAATGCGGGAGGAGGAGGCGAGAGGGTGCTCTGGTGCGCTCTCAGAGCGATTCAGAATAGGTATGTCTAAGCGTACATTTAGATTCAACCGCGTCCATAGAGTGGTCCTGAAGTTCATAAACTCTATTTTGTTTTCCATGAACTCTGGATATACCCAGATACCCAGGGGTCTCATTCGTGGTATACACTGGTGACCAAGGTGTGACAGCAGAGCAGATCCTTGAGGGCGCTCGACAACGCTTCAACATCAGGCTCCCTCGTCCAGTGACTTTCATTTTCCTGAAGAGCCGTCTGCGGGTGGAGGCTAGCACCTACCCCCATTTCACCCTGTTGGGGCAGAGCATTGGGTCGATGTTCCTTGGCTGGGAGGCCCTCACATCCTTTGTACCAGACCTCTATGTGGACACCATGGGCTATGCCTTTACTCTGCCTATCTTCCGCTACCTTGGGGGATGTGGGGTGGGCAGTTATGTGCACTACCCAACTGTCAGTACTGACATGCTGTCTGCAGTGAGAGAAAGGAACCCCAGGTTAGTACTGACATGCTGTCTGCGGTGAGAGTAAATAACCCTGGACCAGAGCTGGTGTCTGTGGTGAGGATTGTGCCATCAAATAACTAGTTCAATAGTTTGGCTAATAATAGTTTAATAGATTTTCCGGTTGTCGTTTCTTTTTGCCAGGTTCAACAATTCTGCCTACATCTCCACCAACCCTGTCCTGAGTGCGGCCAAGGTGCTGTACTACTGTGCTTTTGCTCTGATTTATGGCCTAGCCGGCTCCTGCAGTGACATCATCATGGTTAACTCTACCTGGACGCTGAGCCACATCCTGGCCCTGTGGCGTGCCCCCAGCCGCACCGGAGTGGTCTACCCACCGTGCGACGTCCGCTCTTTCCTTGACGTTCCATTGGAGAATGAAGTGGGAGGGGACAAGCCTGGAGACGAGAAGTCTCATTCTATAGTATCTATTGGCCAATTCCGACCAGAGAAAGACCACCAGCTTCAGATTAAGGCCTTCCGGAAGCTTCTAGACAAGGGCGGGGCGGGTCCTGGAGGGTGGAAGTCTATAAGGCTTGTGTTGATTGGTGGCTGCCGTAACCAGGAGGATGAAGAGCGGGTGTTGATGCTAAAGCGGCTGTGCCAGGACCTGGGTGTGGCAGACAGGGTGGAGTTTAAACTGAACATCTCCTTTGAAGAGTTGAAGAGGGAATTGGTGGATGCTACCGTTGGCCTGCACACCATGTGGAATGAGCATTTTGGGATAGGTAATAAACACGAAAGCTTGATTCTAGCAAATGAATTGGACTAACTATATGTCCGAAATATAACTGTGACAAAACCTCCCTGACATCGTTCTCCCTTGACTTAACTTGCATTAGCCCAATCTCCTCAACCCAGAGATAGATGCTGTTTTTCCCCTTTATGGGCTGTACACCATCCGCTAAGTCTAGATCATTTTTGTACCCTCTATCTTCTTCTGTCTCAGGTGTGGTGGAGTGTATGGCTGCAGGGACAATTATCTTGGCTCACAATTCTGGTGGGCCCAAACTGGACATTGTGGTTCCCTATGAGGGCGGGCAGACGGGCTTCCTGGCCGACGGCGAGGACAGTTATGCCGCTGCCATGGAGACCATTTTGGCACTTTCGCCATCTGCACAGCTGGAGATCCGCAAGAATGCTCGGCGGTCTGTAGAGCGTTTCTCTGACCAGGAGTTTGAAGCCAGCTTCCTTTCTTCCATGGAACCTTTGATGGAAAGGCTAAGGCCTTAGGAGTTAAGACCGGTGAGGGAGTTCTATTACTGTTCTGGCTCAAACGAGTTTGCATTGCCTTTTTTTTTTTATACTGTTGGTGCAGGCCGTGTGCATCGCTTTCAAGTAGGGGAGAAAAAAACGAATAACTAATTAAGCTGAGAATTCTGTTTTCATATGCGAAAGTTGTTGCTTTATTAAAACACTTTGCTTCCTCAATAAAAACTAGATTGAGAATTGTAATGTACAACAGAGGCATGGATTAATTGGGAAAGAGCAGTCCTGCATCATCAATTGCCCATCCACCTGACTCAGTTCTGCCTGGTTCCACACAGACATGGTCTATATCAGGGGTCTCAAACCGGTTCCACGGAGGGCTGAGTGTCTGCAGGTTTTCACTCTCACCTTGTACTTGATTGATTAATTATGTCACTGATTGGTTAGGTCTACTCTCATCTGGTTATTTAGGTCTGAACCTGGAACCAATTTACAGGAAAAAACTAAAACCTGCAGACACTTGGCCCCCCGTGGAACCGGTTTGAGACCCCTGGTCTATATGGTCTTTGCTGGCTTTATTAATAGGAATAAAGTCTTTACTGCCTTGGTAGTAATTATATTTCTATGTTTACAGTAATAGGTCTGTAAAAGGCTTCTTTAGTGGTTTCAACCATGAAGAATGACCAAATATCTTTTGTGTATTTTTTTTTCAAACGTTTGTGTCCCATATGCCTCATAAATCTTACAGAGTAATATGTATATAAAAGGCACCCCATTCCTTAGCCAATATGTATATAAAATACAAACAATGCTTTATTTTGAAAACGGAAATGTCTTGTTAATATCTGATAAATCAAAAATTCTACCTTTGTGTATTTGAAATGTTGTTGGTTTCTTTCCTTTTAAATATCCTCCTAGCATCAGCAATACTAAAACATTTTAAATAACCAAATATCTAGAAAAAAAAAAAGTTTCCAATGGCCCTCTGTATTCCATTTTTGAATTCCTTCTGCCATGTCCCAAAGCAGGAGAGTGGAGAGAGCAAATTACCCCCTCATTAGAAGTAGAATCTCATAAGACACCACTTTATTTTCAAATTAGAATTTTGCAATTTCACACAAAAGAATAGACCTTTGCCTGATTATATGTATTTGCCAATGTCTGATTTTGAGACATGACACAAAATAACAAGACAATTACATCTTCATAAAGGTTATTTAAAATTGAAAAATTAATTGCATTGTCACAAAGTCTATTGAAGTGTACTTAAACTATAATCTGCATTTTTGAAAATGTAAGACAAGTCGTTATTGGACTATTTTGATACAAATTATTTGAAGAATAGCTCACTCAAAACGGCTCTTTTATAAAACAGCATCCACTTCCAAGGCGACCATCCATGTCTTGTTCATAGTCCTATTGAAATCTAACAGTAAAAGTATAATATGAACACTAGTTTTCCAGCGGTTACATATTGTCCTTACAGTCTTCTGTCTGGGCCTCTCACCCTTCAGTCTGGGCTGGAGTCGGAGATGTTGCCTTCTGTGGATGTGTCCACAGTGTTTTCACCCTTTAGTCTAGGCTGGAGTCAGATGTTGCCTTCTGTGGATGTGTCCACAGTGTTTTCACCCTTTAGTCTGGGCTGGAGTCAGATGTTTACTTCCGTGGATGTGTCCACAGGTTTTTCACCCATTGGCTCAATCACTGTGTGTATTTGCTGGCCATCTAAAGGGTCCTCCACTTCCGTTTGAACCTCCTCCCCTCCAACTTTAACACTCTCTTCATCCTCCATTATAAAGAGGTTCCTCATGGAATCTGCCACCTCCTCTCTCAGCTCATCTTCAGACTCCTCAAAGTTCCTGAGGAATAACACATTTTAAGGAGGTTATTGGGAGTAACACGACCTTGTCAGTGTGTGTAACAGCCTAACACCCCACTCACGTGTCGTCGTCATCCGACCTGGGCTCCAGACGCTCCTCGTCCGAATCCACATCTGATTCTTTATCCCGCTCCTCACCATCCACTACCTGGTTCTTCGGCTCCTCTGCTACCCCTTTCTCTGGCAAGGGTTCTAAGAGGGAGAACCAAAGCAGGGGATCCGTCCTAACTGTCTTAACTTTGCATGATTTTTATATTTACAAAGACTGCACAGGAATCTGTCTCCATGAATCAGTCCGTCTGGTGGGGTAGATGGGTGTCTAACCTGGGGGTTGGGAGTCCAGAGTGGTAGTTAGCTCAGTCTGGCCTAGGGCATGGAGCAAGGTATTTGGGGGACCCTCTCCCCACTGTCTCCTCACCCTTATAGCTGCACCCTCTCCCTTCTCCCATCCTGTAGTTCCCTCTGTTGGTAAGAGGTGAGTACAGCACTGAAACTTCAGAATGCCAACACTAAACCACTGGAAATGAAAAAACATACAGGTGTCCCTTAACTGACCCAGTTCAGGCCCGGCCATGGTGGTACACGCTGATGACAAGCCCATCTCAGCCAGGGCATTCAGCAGGGTCTGTGGTGCTGCCTGGACCCACTCCTTCCTCACCTCTGACCTGGGTGTGGCGTCAACCTGCCCCGCCCCCAATCCTGCCACAGACCAATCTCTGTGCCTCAGCTCCTCCCCTTCATGGAAACTCAGGGCCTGGTTCAGTGGGTCCACTTCCTAGACACACACACACGTCAAGTGTGAGATGCATGAGAGCCCACTGTCACACAGTTGACATGGACATGCTCAGGCACCATGGTAACATCTTTCACCTCATACTCATCTGTTATGTCATTCATTATTCTCTTGTCATTCTCCTCTTTCTCTTCATCCCCTGGAATCCTTTGGTCATTTAACTTGATCTCAAACATGATAGCTTTATTTTCTTTGTGCTTCTTCTGTAGTTGTCTCCTCTCCTGTATGTTGTCCTGTCCTATCTGTTTCAGGGCCGCGTCAATGTCCTAAACGTTGCAGATAGAAATGTAATAGAGCTGAAATGATGGCTTCTCCTGTGAGACATCTCTGTATTACAGTCCCTGGTCCTACCTGGGCAGGTCTCTTTTGGTTTCTTTCCTGCTCTCTGTCCTGGTCTCCACTGCGTGTTGGTGGCTCTGTGTGTCTGGGCTTCTCTACCAGGTAGGTAACTGGTTTCACCTGTGGCTTAAAAGACAAGTCTGTCCTTATATGAAGCAGAGGGGTTGTTTTGGTATTAGATACTTCATGTAAAGTATTCGATCTGGGGTTCATCTTCAGAAGGGGCCACCATCTCTAGATGACAATGACACGATCTCCCAGTCCCAGGTTTTAATCTACAATAGTTTATACCGGGGATCTAGGCTCATTTGGAATTCTATGCTGAGGGGTCTTTTTGGATCTCATTTCTCAGGTGTCCTGTTAAATCTTCAGAGGACCTGAGCCCCTGGACCATGCCTCAATGCTACCCAGATAACTCCTAGATGTCCCTGTCCTCCTGGTTGTGTTGCAGATCTAGTGAAGTGTGTCTTCTCCCGATGACACCTGGTCATCCATGTTTTTGTCCACTTGGTTATGCAGCTGGTCTGAATTCCTCCAAAAGACCCTGCATACAACCCGTCTTTATTTACTCACCCGATGATCATCTAAACTTCTAGAAATACTGTGGCCTAACAAGGAAACGCACTCCGCTCTAGGTTTATTCGTATGTTCTGGTTGGGGTGTTGTTGTGTGCTGTTTGTGTTTCTAGGCTGGGTATCTGTTTTAGCACCGTGTGACAACTGCTGATAATTAAAGGGCTTTATAAAATACATCTGATCGGAAAACGTGGTCAAAATGTTTTTCTCTTTACCTCGGCTTCAGCTCTCCTTCTGATATCTCTCATCTCATCATGATATTGTTGTCGGATAATCTGCAACTGCCGTATATAATCCTACAAACAAACACAAAGTAACCTGTAATCAAGACACTTTTCTGCCTTATCTGCCACTTCTCTCTCTCACAAACCTGCTGTCCGTCTTGCTTCCTGACATAGGGTGTGTGTTGGGGTTCAGGACACCCTGCCCCCTGGTCCCGCTCAGCCGGTCTGTACCGCCCAGCGTCTGCTGTGGAAGGCCGGAGGCCCTGGAGGTCAGAAGTGGAACATTTAGGAGACTGATGTACATACTTTAAAATACCTCAGCACCATATCCTGCTTTTAAATATGTTTTAACATTAAACAGTCAAACTGAGACCCACCAGCTGTTTCTCTGCCCTCAGCTTGTATTGATTTGCCTCCTGCCTCCTCTGGAGGTATTCATTACGAGCGGCAGCCACTCTGAAGGCCAAACATACACACGAAAGCACACGTGAACAAAACCCTGCAGAATCTGGCTCTCACAAGGCTCAGGTCTGAAAATGACTTATTCCATAATCATGGCCGGGCTTGACTCGACACTCACAACTGATAAGGTTCTGGGCGATACGCTTTATCACAGTGCACCACAGGCCTCTCCGGAACAACTGGGGGAGTAAGATGAGGAGAAGGAGGCGCAGGAAGAGGAGGGTGCCTCTGGATGGCGTCCAGACAAGCATGGTAGTGGCCATAAGGGTTGAGTTCTGCCTGACCATTCCACCTTGGTTCCTGTTGACCGTATAGTTTGGCCTCCTGAACCCGAACGTGTGCTGCTATTGGTTGAAACGGCTGAGCAACAGAAGTGTCGTAAAGATTACATTGAAAAACATTGCCTTCCTGTGGTACATGGTTCTTTCTTGTTGAGGTGTCATTTTACTGTTGTTCTACAGGGGTGAATGCTGTCCCTTGCCTTTGGCATCATGTAAAAACACATGATATGACTGATAACACAGTTACTGTTTAGTACTCCGTTTATTAGTAAACACCTCTCTGATTGGTCACCACACACCTCCATCAACCACATCTGCGGTCACTTTAAGAAGCCCATTTCCCATATACACACCCGATAGATGTCTACAAAGTGAGTATGAATCAATGCAAGTGTGGTCCTTGTTCATTTTTACATTATGCATTATTTTTCTATAGCATTGTATGTGCATGTTGTTAACTTCCCGTTTCTGTTGAAAACCTAAAAGGAAAAAACCCTCATCCAAATTGTTCTGTCGTTCTAACAACGTCATTGGGTATAGAGGCTATATATTAAAGACAGTTATTAATCACACCCTTTCAGTACATCAAATCTAAGGACTCTGCTGATAACTTTTAAATGCAAAGTGTAATTTGGTGTCAATTTTAATAAAGGGAAATTGTAACTGTGGTTAGAAGAAGAATAACCTTCCATTTGGTAAGTGCCGGGGTACAGTGGGAGTAACTGATATAGAGGGGTTACTTTATGCATGACTCTGGCAGGGGGTTTCCACTCTGGTTTTGGGGGCTGTATCTTCACAGGCCGCCCAAGCTTCATCCCAGTGGGAGGCCTCTGTGTGACTTCACCTCGAATGACTCTTTCTAGAACAGATGAAATAGGAGATTATGAAAAATGACAAAGCCAAAGAAAAAAGACTGGCACGTGTAACAGGATTGACAGAACTGTGACCAAATCTAACCATGCTGTTCAGTTAACACACCCAGTGTCCATGTGGTTGTGATATCATGGCATTACAGGTGCCAGAGAGCATTCAGCACGTCAAGTCCCATGCCTCACCTGATGACTGTACTCTGAGATTACCTGGCTGACGTCAGAGTATGTGATCATACGGCTGACGTTCATTCAATCTATGAACTGGACTCAAGGTACAAACCTATTTGACGGCCATACTGAAGAGCATGCCACCATTTTAACCACCAGGGGGAGATGTTGGCAACCTTTCCCCCGAGTTTCTGTAAAGCCATCTTATGAAAGTAGGAAACTATGCTGTTGAGTAATGTGTATTTGAATGAATTTTGTCCAGAGACAGACATCTTTCAGTGTTATGTCTCTAACATTAGTGTGTGTGTGTGTGTGTGTACCTGAGATTTGTGCTGGTGCTACCTGTACTCTAGTTTGTGGGCCTATGGCAGCTTTCTTCTTGTGCAACACTGTATGGCTAAACTCCTCCTCAATCACCTAGAACAATCCAGAACACAGTGAGAACCACACCGGATATGAATAAGCTGACACACACTCACACACTTAATTCACACACAGCAAGCTAACAATATCAGTTCTTCATGAGAAGTCACATGACTTCTGCAAAGCACCATTGGTTTGTGCAAGCTTTGTTTAACCCTTTCCCCTCAACAAAATACTGAAATGCTGTTATCTGTAGGTGTCGATGATTATTACTGACTTTTCTGTAAATGTCATTGATTCTTATTAACACTGACTCACCACTGGAAAGCCATGGCCCCCCCCAAAGCCTTCATCGGTTCCCTTGTTACCTGGGGGTCCATGTGTCTACTGATCCGTTTCTCTAGGAAGGGCCGTTTGAGCACAGAGCTGACGGAAGGCCGGTCTCGTGGGCTGGCCTTGAACAGCTGAGTGACCAGCAGGCGCAGCTCGTAGGAGTAGCGGGTGGACACAGGGTGATAGCGCCCCCTACAGATCCTCATCACCAGCTGCCTCAGACTGCTGCCCTCGAACTGCAGGTGGGGAGAAACAATTGAGAGTTTGTGTGAGTGTGTGAGTGTGTGAGCGTTTGTGTGAATGTGTCATGTCATTTGTGGCAGTGCTTACTGGGTGATGTAGGGTGCAGAGTTCATAGAGGACACAGCCCAGAGACCAAATATCCCTGAGGAAGACACCGAACCAGTACTAGTTAGAAATGCGAAAGTATATCCCGTGATAGTGGTGACGGGCGGAGAGTTTGTGGCCAATATAATCGTGTTAAATCATTAGAGAGGTGCAAATAGAAGTGAACATTATACAGAAGACTTATGATTACGCAATGGTGGTTGGTGACAGTGATAGTCAGAATAGATCCTCTCCCATCCAAGCTAGTGTCAAAACAGCCCAGTCCTGTATAGCAAAACTATGGCAAAGTATCGCTACAGTCACATGATTTATTGACCATAAAGTGACTGATGATTTACAGACCCGCTTGTCTACTGTTTACACAACACACAGTTAGTACACTACTGTCGTGTCCTAACCCGCCTGTCTGCTTGTCTACTGTTTACACAACACACAGTTAGTACACTACTGTTGTGTCCTAACCCTCCTGTCTGCTTGTCTACTGTTTACACAACACACAGTTAGTACACTACTGTTGTGTCCTAACCCTCCTGTCTGCTTGTCTACTGTTTACACAACACACAGTTAGTACACTACTGTCGTGTCCTAACCCTCCTGTCTGCTTGTCTACTGTTTACCCAACACACAGTTAGTACACTACTGTTGTGTCCTAACCCGCCTGTCTGCTTGACTACTGTTTACACAACACACAGTTAGTACACTACTGTTGTGTCCTAACCCGCCTGTCTGCTTGACTACTGTTTACACAACACACAGTTAGTACACTACTGTTGTGTCCTAACCCTCCTGTCTGCTTGTCTACTGTTTACACAACACACAGTTAGTACACTACTGTCGTGTCCTAACCCGCCTGTCTGCTTGTCTACTGTTTACACAACACACAGTTAGTACACTACTGTTGTGTCCTAACCCTCCTGTCTGCTTGTCTACTGTTTACACAACACACAGTTAGTACACTACTGTTGTGTCCTAACCCTCCTGTCTGCTTGTCTACTGTTTACACAACACACAGTTAGTACACTACTGTCGTCTCCTAACCCTCCTGTCTGCTTGTCTACTGTTTACACAACACACAGTTAGTACACTACTGTTGTGTCCTAACCCTCCTGTCTGCTTGTCTACTGTTTACACAACACACAGTTAGTACACTACTGTTGTGTCCTAACCCTCAACTTTTCATTACAGTTAGTTTCTAGGTTGTCTTAACACCAAACAAATATATCCTGTGCACCAGCTAGAACTACCATAGCTCACATGCCCAAATCATACACATGCCTCATCCAGAACTGCTCTTTCAGAGACACACGCTTATTAATAAAACTAGTGACTGTAATAAACTGTAATAAACATTATCAGACAAATCTGTGAACAATATCAAGTCTGGGTTTTAAATACAGTACCTTAACATCCGCTTTATTAGACCACTTCCTTATGAAGCGCATGACTTGTACCTTCTGTTTGAGCTTTTATTTGTAGGCTGGTTATCTGGGTTAAATATGTGTTAAAACAGATTTCATTTGCCCTTTGTTAAAAGGGTTATTACTGAAAAACAAACATAATAAAATAATTTAAATATGACCACAATACATGGTGAAAAAGTTGAATCATCCGAAAAAAGGTTTCACCAAACTTATAGGATTTTCATGATTTGTGTTTTCGGTGATGAATTATCCTTTAAAAGTCACGGTTCACAAGAAACCTCAACTCTGGGTGTGCAGTAACATGTCTGGAAACAAATGTATAAGTCGGAGCTTCCAGCAACCTTGAGGATTTTATGAATTGTTCAGTAGATTGTGCTGTACGGGCCATTACCCACTGAATGACTGACAAAAGGAACACTGGCAGTCTGCCTTTTCCATTGTCCGCCTAGACACAGAGGCTGTCTGTGTGAGAGAGAATAATGTGACATGGATGATACAGTAATGGTACATACGTTTTGTTGTTGTATGGTCTGTTCTCACAGATCTCAGGAGACAGATAGTATGGTGTCCCAACGCAGGTCCTGGCTAGCTCCATTGTACTAACCAATCACAATCGAACCAAAACATAAGAGTCACCAGCCAACAAGGAGGCAAACATAATATAATCACAATAATTATTATTTAAAAAGGCTTTTCATTACATGAAGAATTTTCAAAGCATTTGCAAAATGTTATAAAGCGATCCACATTTTAATTTGCAAGCCAATGTTCCCTTCACACCTTATTACACTGTAACAGTAGTTGCTGGTTGTGGTGTGGTAATAGCAGAGTTCTGAACACCATGACACTGTAATCAGCAGATGTCCTAGAGGACATACCAGTGGCCTCCTTCCTAGCTATATGACGTCTCCAACTTTGATTTTAACTTACTTGTTTAACATTCTTGCAATGCCAAAGTCTCCCAGCTTGGCTTTCATTCCATTTTCGGTTAGGAATATATTCTAGAAGAATGATCAACAGTTGATGAACTTGTTATAAGCTGTACTGGCGCTGATATCATTGTGTCTTGAACTACAACAAAAGTTTAATACCTGCGTTTTTATATCTCTGTGCAAAATCTTTCTGTCATGGATGTGCTTCAGTCCCAGACAGATTTGAACAAACCAATCCACAATCTAAGAGTGAGACAAAAAGTTTAACATTGTGTATCTCAGTTTGAGTGCACATGCGTGAGTGTGTGAGTCAGTACCTGCTCTTCAGGAAACAGAAGACCTCTTTGCATACTGATCTTCTTCATCAGATCACCTCCATCACAGTACTCCATCACTATGTAGAGGCTAGTACTCTCTGTTTCAGACAGAAGAAACAGATCAATATCACAGTACTCCATCAACATGTACAAGCTAGTACATGTTCAAACACAATATTACACGTAGAAAGACAGAGAGACATTTTGAGTGGACACAAACCCTGAAATGATTTAAAAAAGGTGACGATATTTGGATGCTTCATCTTTGCAAGCAGCGTGACTTCCTTATTGGATGCTTCCTTTTCCCTGGGTGACATCTATAAACAACAAATACAATGGAAACAGATCGTGAAGCCATCCTGGACAGGCTTATGTTTTAAAACAATGCAATGTTGTGTAGGGGCTAGGCAAGTTTACAATTCCAAAGCGTTACTGGAAGTGTTATCGACAGATTTTATTTTGTTTTGATTCAGGAAACCAGTTTACCGGATGACTCCAAACCAGTTGGCACAGTTTAGAGTCATCTTGCTAGTTAGCTTGTGCTTCAGCTTTTCTGATCACCTCATTGGTCCACATGTCTTTCATCTAGACTGGGATCAATGGTACTTTTGAGCTGGTGGCCCAGTCCTTCATTTGGAAGAAGCAATAAGGAAGGAGAGTAACATCTCCAGTTTCAGTCCTGAAGCACCAGGGTTAAGTCTATGGTTGTTACCTTTCTGAGATTGATCTCTTTGACCACACATTGGCTGTCACCACCCTCGTCTTTGTACCTGTCCTGGACCAGGAAGGCCTTCCCAAATGCCCCTTCTCCAATCTGACGAACCAACGCATACTGGTTCATAACACCACACCTGAGCAGGGACAATTCTGGTTAATAACAGAATTATTGCCTAGACAGGATGAGCATGTGACGGATGTGCAGTACAGACAATTCTGGTGAACAGCGATGGCTGAGACGGATTATAATATATCCCAAAAATGTAGCTAGCCAGTTACCATGGCGACAGATATACAGAGAATCAACTATTCTGCTAGTTAGCTAGTTTGCTAATCTTTCGTTTACTGTGCTTTCGTTAAATAAAAAACAATACAAAAGCACTACTTACCAAAATAAAACTGCCCTTCAAATACACATTTGTGGGAACACTGTTTGGTAAAAAGAGTTGTCCACTGAGAAGTATGTTAGCAGGTCTTGTCAAAACCTAGACGCAAAAAACTAAGGTATTGTGGGAATTGTAGGCAATTCATGTTATGGGTCATATTTCACAAAAAAAAAAATGCATTCCCAGCTCCCTTGTCGGATGCATAAACAATTCCTGATCATCTCTGACACTGACAGATTGCTATATTAAGTGGAAACGATCCATATAAAATACATTCAGAAATGGAAGATCTGTCATGTGTCAGCAATGTCTGGGACCGGATCACGTCTCGAAACTCTATGCTAAGGGCAGCAGCCAAAATGTAATTGCCCTACTGCCTTGCTGTCGCCTGAAACCAGATAGGAATGGAGCACCTTTGTAAGATGACTATACATGGCACATTTCAACTGCAACGTTGAAACATTAGGTGCACAAAATAATTAAATTTCCTAATTAAAAACCCAAATATATCTGTTTTGCACCACATGAAATTAGCTAAGGCTAAACAGTCAGCTTTAGGTCGAACAAAAAATGTCTAACTAAAATACGAACTTGGCTAGGTAATCCTTCTCATTCCATTTGCCCTAACGTCATTGAATTCACACTTAAATCCAGCATCCAGCATGACCATTTTGACGGTGTGCCAGTGATGTCAGTGGAGGCAAATCCTTTGCCGGGTTGCACAGACCTTCATGCGCTAGCCAATAGTACCATTACTGCTATTAGGTACCAGGATGAAATCCTTATACCCATTTTCAGAACTCATGCTGGTGCGGTTGGCCCTGGGTTTCTCCTGGTGCAGGACAATGTCCGTCATGTGGCCGGAGTACGTTGGCAGTTCATGGATGACGATGTCAATGATGCCATTGACTGGCCCTCACGTTCCCCAGACCTGAATCCAAGCCACAGACTGTCCAGGAGCTCATTGATGCCCTGATCCAGGTTTGGTAGGAGATCCCCCAGGACACCATCCAGTCTCATGAGGAGCATGCCTAGACAGGCATGTGGGGGCCACACACTACTAATGCACATAGAGTTGCTGCCATGAAATGTGTGCAACTTGGAACAGCCTGTGATTTCAATTGTTTACTTTGAGTTTCGAGTGAGTTTGAATTCAGCTCTAAATGGGTTGGTGATTTTGGTTTCCATTGAATGTGGTTACCTCATTTTGTACTCAACAATATACACAATGTACATTAAAGATGTTGATCTTTAACTATTTAACAATTTAATATGACCCAACAATTTCATGATTTATTGTGAATCGTAACAGCAAATATTCAAGTGTCATGCAGCAACTTAAAAAAACATTCCACAATTCAGCCACTCAGGGAGTATGATAGAAGAACCCTTAATACTAGACCTTATTAATAACTGATGTCTCCCTACTCAAAAGTAACTTGCTTAGGTAGGTCTAAAGATAGCTACTTCAGTCAGTTCACCAGACTACACGTTCCCCTGACACCAATGTAATTGTATGAGTATAGAAACGGGATGACAGAAAACAATATATCCAATCACAAACAGAAATTAATGGGGGGGGGGGGGCAGGTTCAGTAACTCACCACATTATCACAGCAATATTGATTATGTTTCCAATATATTGTTCCCCCACTAATAAGCCTGTGTGAAGGTGACCATCAAAACCCACCTGGCATCTCTCTCATGACACCCTTCGGCAAGGTTCCCCACTCATTAGGATCTTAGTCAGACAGATTTCCACTATGCTCATATAACACGGCTTACAGTTATACTGTGACAACTGATCCACCGTGACATTTGGCTACCAGCGACAGTGGTCAAGCAGCACAAGCAAATGTGAACCCACACTAAACAGACAAGAGCATACAGTCAACACCAGATCCAAAGATAACAAAAACAAGGCCAGCATGACTACATACAAATGTATGGCAAATGTCTTCAAAGGGAAGGACTAACTAGGACAAATGCTGTTAAAATGGAGTTGGCTGACAAGTGAAAAAGACAGAATGTTAAATAAAAAGAAAGCATCCATGCTTCAAATATGTTAATGGTACAAAACACACCAACCACACAATGTTAGAATGACTGATTTAAGATTTATTGTGGTGTTGGTCATACCTTACCAGAGGTTATATACAAATGAGTATGATGGTGAATTATCACCAAGAATTATACATTCTTAAAAAAACATATACAGGAAAATTACTTATGTTTTACTTATACAAGACGAAAAACACTTTCTGATTTGATTTTCTATAAATTCATTGTTTGGATTTTTTCTTGAAATTCGGTTAAGAAAAAGTGTGCACGCTTAAGGTGTTTTTGAATTAAGAAATCATAAAAGCAGTGTATTAAATTGAAACAGCAGACAATGAAAATATAAAACCTATTAAACACCCTGGACTAGTCTCTTCTGAAACCAGGTTCAGTCACAAACAAAACTACTGATTTGTTATGCATATGCACATTTCAATTTCTGTATTCGAAAATACACATAGACTGAACAATTGTATACCATGCATTATCTACTCCAAGTTACCCGTAATCCCAGTTTTTGATTATTTAAATCTTAACATTGATCTTAAATCTTCACTAAAATTAACATTGTTGACCAACTATTAGTCCTGCCCTTTACTAGATCTCTCAAATACCAGTAAGTCTCTCCACCCTATTCCCTCCCAGCATAATGGAAACAAAGCTAACAACTATCTTATTTAAAGCAGAGACAAAAGTTTTACCATTTTCACATTACAATTCTCACACATACAAAACTACCTGATGTAGGATAACATTTGGAAGAATTAAAACTAAGAAAACTAATCTTAAAATCTCCAACAGCGCTCCCTGGGAAACAAAGACGTTTAATAGAGATGATGTGCCACTTTGTTTACAGCCCAGAACATCGTCACTAGGGCTCACAGATCAAGGTCTCCACCCACAGTCCAGGACAACATCACTAGGGCTCACAGATCAAGGTCTCCACCACAAACGTATTTTCAAAGTGGCGGATCTTGTGGCAGTTGAGGGCTTCCCGCTTCTGCATACCTGTAATGTGAAGGACGGAGAGGTTAATCTATGTCAATTAATAGTGATCCTGAAAAAACCCCAACTGAGCCAAGAATGTTGTGGTTGATTGTTCAAACAGTCCTGGACGACAGTTTATTTCAGTACAAGTCATGTCTCAGTGTGCTGTTGCTATAGGTGTGTGCGAGAGTACAATGGCATGTGCACATGTTGTTTTGAGGGGTATGTCATGTATATGAAGTCTGTGTGACTAGAGACTAGTCAACACCAGTCAGTGTGTATTTATAACACTGTGTGTGTGTGTGTGTGTGTGTATGCGTATGTACATATACACTGACCCAAGATCCTGTCTCTGCGCTCCAGTTTGTATGTTTCCTTCCCGCGACAGAGGCTGTTGATGAAGTATCCCATTTGGTCCACGTGCTCCAGGCGCTCCGTCACCACCATCTCCTCGTGGACCAGGTATGACTGAGGCAGGTAGGTACCAGCCTGGACGGACGAGGAAGAGGGGCACAGCGTTCACTAAAAGAATCCTTGCATTACAATCGTGGTTAAATGTAGCATTGCCACATTCACTTCTGTAATGAGGTAACATTGTTCAAGTCCAAATAGGCCGTTGAGAAATCAAATGCATGAGTGTAATCTTTGACTGTTGAATTTGAGCATAATTTCCAAAGCAGTTCTTGTGACCTTTATATTGACTAGCAGCTCCAGGAAATCCTTGGGAGGCATGACGACAGAAGTGTTCAGGGGGATGACGTAGCACTTGTTCAGGAACAAGTCCAAGTAGGCAGTCAGTTTCTGTGGACAGAAACAAAGCAGCTGAACGGATAGTAAATTCAGAGCGACCATTTTAGTCAGAGGACTCGCGTGCACATACAAAAACATAACAAATTAGCAAAACATAACAAGGATTGGCTAGACACAGCAGAGTGAAAGCGGATGACGTTTCTAATTCGGACGTGTGACTCTTACCCTGTTGAAGTCATGGACAATGTCGGCAGGGTCGCTGTCATCGAATTCAGGCACAGGTACGTTGATGAGGGCCACCTCCTCGTCCTGCAGCACGCGGATGTGTTCCTGGATCATCTTGAAGCTAGAGGGCAGGTCTGCTAGCACATCCTCTTCCTCCATAATCATCATGTCCTCCTCACGGTACCCCACCCCACACACAAACACCGGCTCCTGCTGGTGGAGAGGAACGCAGTAGACGGTCTATGTACACACACTTTGTGACATCATACCAGCAATGTTCTTCACCCACAATTAACATGAACACAATGATCATGTGTGGCATTAATGCAATCCAGACTCTTCTAGTCATGAACTAAAGCTGTGACTCTTCCTGTCATGAACTAAAGCTGTGACTCTTCCTGTCATGAACTAAAGCTGTGACTCTTCCTGTCATGAACTAAAGCTGTGACTCTTCCTGTCATGAACTAAAGCTGTGACTCTTCCTGTCATGAACTAAAGCTGTGACTCTTCCTGTCATGAACTAAAGCTGTGACTCTTCCTGTCATGAACTAAAGCTGTGTGTTATGAATGAATCAATTACATGATACAATAATGTATCATGTCATTTAGTCATGTCCACCATTATTGTGTGTGTGCGTTAGAAAGTTTTTAAAATGTGTGCATTGTGGCAGTTTGGTTGTCTGCTTAAGACAGTCCATATGTCTGCAGTAGGAGTTTGTTTATCAGAAAAGAGCATTTAACAAGGATATGTTTTCCCTTGGGACAGAAATCTGGTATGCTTCTAGGAAGGTGCGATTCTGCTATAATTAAAAGCTTTGAGAAAGATGCATGATTAACAATATGTTTATTAGAGTGATGGGAATGTCTGACGAATAAAGAAAATAGATGTTCACAAACAAGGGGTCTATTCTCTCTAATGCGGTTGCGGGAGTGCTCACTTAAGTTACTAATGGAAGGCCATTTTGGGCTAAGAAGCTGAGCGTGGGGGAAGTAGAATATTTTCCGTAATATCCTTAGAAGACGACAGGATCAACAAAACCAAAAAACAAGAAGCATTGTTCCAAAGACCTGAGACATCACATCGAAAACTGAGAAAGACATTCATATACATTTGATCTGTATTTAACCTTTGTTGTGCTAAAGGACAGACTGTAATTTCGTGAGTGGGATGTACCTTGTCATATAAATGCTATTTCTGTGCGGTCACAATGGTAACCAGCGGGACAATTCTTAAATGGTGCTTAAACCTTCGTTTTTATAGACGTAAAGCACGTGTTTTTGGTAAACAAGCTGGGGAACCTAACAGTGAGACTGTCACTTATCACTGCACGGACCATCTAGCATCATGTCACATTTGTTTAGTAACAGTCAGTAATTACCGTCGTCATTTACATAACAAATCTATACAGGTACACCATTCAATTACCAATGGATCGACGCTGAGGTCTGAGTGGTCCAGTCTCACCTCCGGAATGTAGTATCTTTTCAGGTAGAACCCTCCTACCACCACGCCAGAGAGCATGAGGGTGAGGCCCAGGCACATGCACCAGCACCAGGCCTTGGACTGCCTGTGACGCAGGGGCAAAGCCACCTCTGGATCCTGGAAAAACACAGAGGGAAGATGAAACTGACACCACATTTGTTGCTCAATCACATTTTTATTCTTCATTGCCACAGACAGAGTCATTTAATCATCAGCTACGCCCTAAATTATCCCCATGTTCTCAGCCCTTCATTTGAGTGTCCTAAAGCTGATTACATTATCAAGGGTGTAATTAGACCCTCCAATGGCCACTTCCAGTGAGTCTGCAATAATGCCTTTTCTTAAAGAGCAATGCGCCCACCTGATTTTGGGGGCGAAGATGGCAGACATGGAAGAATGGTAGCTAGCTAGCCTGCATGTGTAGTGTTATGATTGGCTACATAACCGGTGTATTAAGCTATTCCCTACCACTGGTCGCAAATTTAATACCAGTCAGCAAAAGTTCACCAGGCCATCTACCATTATAGAAGAGGGTGCATTCGCAATTAGTGTCAATATTTAGTCCACCTTAACTTGGTAGAAGTTAAAAAAAAAAAAAACATTGCAAACCAAACTAGCATTATTGGGGCAGACTGGGACTGACAACCTAACCACCTGTTCTGCCCAAAGCAACTAAATATCCGAATGTTATATGATCCACTGTTTGTTTACATGTTTGTATTTACATATCACTTACACATCTTCTAATGGCGGACCTTTATTATAAAAGCAACGTTTCCATATTGAGGCTCATTCTTCTTGTGGCAAGGTTCACCACATACATCTAGCGAACATAACACGTCTTCAATTTTGTGGATTCATTCATGTTACAAGGGTTTCCCGAAGTTTCCCGATCCCTTTCCCACTCCCAGGAAGTCACCCTCAAAGTCTCATCAGCAACATTTGACAATGTAGGACCCTCCGAGCAAGTGGGTATGTGTCTGTGGGGATGATTAAGATCTGCAGTTCATAAAACTCATGTCTATTCACGTCTCTACACTTCCTGTTTTCCTGGTCCCAGTTCCAGCAAACCTAGCAGGGATGGGCATAGCCTCGTCAGTTTTAAGACTTTGGCAATGTGCTTGGCTTGTTGATAAAGGGTGCAGTACCCGGGTTCTAGCGAACTCCAAAAGAAAAAGTGGAGGAGGAACGCTTCAGAATGGTAGTAAAAGAGGCACAGAGCAGGGTGAGTCACCATGATGCAAATCCGAGAAACAAATGTGGATGGGGGGGGGGTTTAGAATAGCGTCGGAGTGAGGCTGTGTCCCTGCTCAGAATCAAAAGTTTTGCTCCTTGACCAATCATAATCAGATTACGGACCAGAAAGTACCTGGTGTGGCCTGACCAAAACAAATCCAAATTGCATGTATTGTGTGGATAAAATACACTTTAGTTATAATATAATAATATTATAAATTATACTATTTAATTTAAATATTTCCTGGAAAGGAAATGGGGTACACAATTTCATATAATTTCAAGGGTTAACGTGCAGGTTAGTGCTCTGAAAATGGTGGCTCTATTATAGACAGGATACCAACTGACTGCTTCTTCCCTAAATTCCCAAAATTATTTGGAGCTGTGCCTTGGGTCATTGTCTGCTTGTAGGAGAAAATGTCCTCAGGGTATGGCATGGCGTTGCAAAATGGAGTGATAGCCTCTGTTCTTAAAGATCCCTTTTACCCTGTAAAAATCTCCCACTTCACCACCATGATGCATTAAAACTAGCCACTCCCAAGAAGTCAGAAATGTAATGACATCAACAACTGTTGGGGAGCAGCAAAGTGGCGTTTCCAGGGAGACCCAAAAGCAATAAACATGGTGAAAAAAGAGAGATATAAAGGCTGGTCTAATGTACTAGATATGACAGAAGGGAACATTTCCTGGGGCTTTCTGACTGACTCCCTGCCCATGAGATAAAGAACACAAGAGCAATAGCACATGTTGCCGAAAGCCAAGATTAAATTCATTATTGATACAGCACGAAGATGGGAAATATTTACAGATGAAAAATCGAATTCTGCATCAATAGCCTAGCAGTAATAGCATTTGAACCGTAATTAATTTTGATGTTGACAGGCAGTGTACATTCTCCTTGACCGTCAGTCAGATTTCAAGCCTTGCCTCATGTCTGTCTGATTGCAAGCGAGCTGATGCAAGACAGATAACATCGCCCAGGGATTATAATGTTTTAAAATGGCAAAGTCCTCGATTTAACAGATGGACTTTGGCAACAAATCTGATTTCATTGAGACCTAAAAGTAGCTCTGGCTGTAGTAATTTACTTCATTATGTATTGTTCACTTCATGTATTTCTCTGAATTTATTTTGTGAGTCAGAAAGCCTTTTGTAAGTCAGTGCCCAAAGCCATGAACGTGATCCAACATGCTGACTGATGAGGTTATATAATTTCTACACCCAAAAGTCTCGGGTTTGAATATGCCAGGTATGTAGTAGGTTTTATATCAGTTTAGTCTTATACCTTGACCGACACACTATTCCCTCAAAACTTCTCTAGAACTGAACTCTGACTACAAGGCTGTTGCACTCTAATGGCATTCTCTGAATTAACCATTACTTCCTCTTGTGTTCTTACACTGTTCATGTTTATTTCCCCATTTCTGTGAGAGAAGAGCTGCACATCCAAAGAACCAAGAGGGTAGACGAACAATGTTGCAATTTTTACTTGGGATCTTAGATTGCATTGTGCAGACAGAACACACCGGCATATGTAGCCTACCCTGTTCCTATACCCTGCCTTGATGTACTTTTCCCTCTGCTCCTTGGATTGACATCAGCTATTGCTTTGATGCTCTGCCATGCCAACCTGGGTCTTCAGTCAGACCAATGCAATCCCTAACAATGCTCCCTTAACTGCTGTTCTTTGGTGTGTTCATAAGGCTTGTTCACTTGATGAACTGCATGAACAATGTGTTAGTGTCCTCTCCAGACAACAGTTAAGCACTTAAGCGTTCCATCTCTCTGGGTTATCTCACATGGGAACGCCATGCGCTAAAAATCCACACAAAGGTCAAACTGAGCATTTTAAAATAAATCAATTTCCAGGAACTAGTGGTAACACCAGTTGTCTTCACTCAAACTAACAAGCATATATTAAAATAACCAAAGCCACTAGCTAAACAGGCCTACATAAGTTGTTAAAAAGTGTGTGACTGCTGCGTCTGTGTAACAGACTGCTCTTCCTTGGATATAGCCCGTGCACTGTTTTAATGGTTTAAAGAGGCACTGTAACCAGCCTGCTTCAAGCAAGTTTGTGGATGCAGCTGAACTTTTGGTTCATCACACAGTTCGCTCAACCATGGAACCTACCACTTGGACGAATCTGTGGATCTGTGCCACCGTAGCATCCAGTGAGCATGGGCAGCACAACTTGGGCCGTCTACACATTAAAACTGACAAGATTTCAGTCGTTTCACTTAGTTGAGCCTCCTGTTGACCAGCTACCACTTCAAATGCCACAAACCCACTGGTCAGCCTTACATAGACGTCCACTTTGTATTCACTCCTACGGAGTCCTACAGACACGGACACGAAGACGTTAATGTGTATGATGTTAGTCGGTTCAACAAGACTTCGAGGATGTGATTTAGCATGCAAAAATAACATCCATAATTTTGGAATTATCCTTGGGTTTTGTTTTGAGCCTCATTTCTCCCCATGGGCATGACAGTGAACTTGGCTCCCCTCGCTGCCTCTAATGAAGGAAACAATAACGGCCGCATCAGAGAGAAGACTCTACCTTGAATTTATGTCTTCGTCTAGCCTCTGCAATTGTGTATTTCTGCAACCGTGGGCTAGTTTGTTATACAAACTTTACTAGATTTAATTCACTATTGACCTAGTCTTCGTGGTCAAGCTGGGTGGCATTTCAAATCTCATGACAAAACAACAGTTGACAATTAACCTCTAGGGTTTCTATTGTAATGCTTCCTTTTTAATTTCCCAGCAAAGAGGAAAAACAAAACTGACAGAACATCCTCAGTCTAAAGTTCCGGAATGTAGTCTAACAATACCCTGGAAAGGGGTTGAGTTTCTGTAGCTCCGAGACCAGTAGAGTATTACAGTGTCCTAGGAAGAGCTACTGTTTCAGTAACTCAACGATTGTTGGTGAAACCTCACCCTGCTGTCTAGAAAAGATAGTCTGGAGAAGGCAGCAACCATGTTGTTTGGTGTTTGTGTTAAGGGCTAGGAAGAAATTCTAGGGCTGACAATGGTGAGCTTGTTATGGGGTTCACGGTATTGGGGTAACAGTGTGCCCCTTTTATTGTGGGGCTGAGTGTCAGTCAGTGGCTGTGTCTTTTGCTTGCCGTTTCTCTTGCTGCTGGTTGGTTAATCTTTTCCTCTCTGAGTTTTAGTGGACGATGCCCTGTGGGAGACCAGGCTACAGCTCCCTGGCGGAGTCTGTCTCAGAGTGATTAGGCTGTAATCCTCCCAAGGGCTCCTACATGCATTAAACAGCCTCAGGAAAAACAGGCTCCCAGAACGCAGCCTCACAAGACATACAGGCTTCCAGAACGCGGCCTCACAGAACACACAGGCTTCCAGAACGCGGCCTCACAGAACACACAGGCTTCCTAAACACAGCCTCACAGGAAACACAGGCTTCCTAAACACAGCCTCATAGGAAACACAGGCTTCCTAAACACAGCCTCATAGGAAACACAAGCTTCCTGAACACAGCCTCATAGGAAACACAGGCTTCCTAAACACAGCCTCATAGGAAACACAGGCTTCCTAAACACAGCCTCATAGGAAACACAGGCTTCCTAAACACAGCCTCATAGGAAACACAGGCTTCCAGAACACAGCCTCATAGGACACACAGGCTTCCAGAACACAAGTTAATGCATTTACTCCCAAATTGTTCAAATAAGACAAAGAGATTTGTGGCAATGATTTACCTGAATTTCTCATGATTTATTTATTTCAAAAACAAGGACATTTCTGACCCAAAAACTTTGGAACAAGTGGATATTTTAAACATCCACACACATAGCCTACAGTACATTTCCATGCAAAATAAATTGATTAACATACTAGTTTCATGCACCGACATGCTACCAAAGATAGCTAATAACAGCCAGCCCTGTAACCAATATGGTGAAATGACAGGAAAACCCCCACTTTGTATAAGACCTGCTTCGGCGTTCAAACGAGCCGCCTTCACAGACGCGCTCTTGACAGTTGACTGGTCGAGGTCATGCTAACCCCATGGGGGGAATCTGCTGACAACACTTTCTCTAAACCCATTTATGCAGCATTTTGTCAAGAAAGTGGCCAGTAGGCAGGTTTTTAGGTTTTGTTTCTCAAAGGGCCAGTTTCACAGAAACAGCATGAGCCTAGTCTTTTACTGAAAAATGTATTCAATAGAAAACTCTATAAAGCTTCATTTTTTTTTGCCTTAGACTAGGTTTAATCTGTGTCAGCGAAACCAGAACTAAATGTTTTGAACATGTATCTTAGCAAGTAAAGGTACACTAATTGGTTAAACCTAACAAAGGTCAGGCAGGTAGTATTACAGCATTCTATTTACTATAGGTGTCTGTGTCAATAGACTTAGGCTATATTTACCTAACTTTAGAAAAGTGTGAGGTGGTATCAGAGCAGCACTCGACTCTCTCTTGGTCAAACCACAGACACCAATACACAAATGCAGCTGGCCTGTCCAATACTTGCTGCCAATCAATCTGCGCCTGTTAATCAGGCAGAGTGTGGACAGAGCATAACCCCCCCACTGTCCGTCCCTGACTGCATCTGATGAGCTACTGCCATTGACCTTCGCATTCCCAGAGACAGCGTTCCGGGCCAGGCTAGAAAGTCTTACCCCAGTGTTTTTCCTGAAAGGGGCAGACATTTTATTTTTCCACCTTCATGGCTGGGCTCCGGCGAAGCTATCGGTTTTGTTTATTTGCAAAACTCATGCATCCTAGATATGCACTTGTGTGACTCACAACTAGCCTGCTAAAATGCAAGTAAGGCACAGAAACTCTGAGCTGTCCAGCATTTTCACATAATTGTTGTGATCTTTGTATGAGACCACAGAGCAGGCCGATATCCGAGCGGTCCCCTAAAGTTGTTCAGTACAAATGAGTACCACTAAATCCCTGTTACAGTTGCTTTTACCATGACTGGCCACATAGCAGCTGATAAGGTTTTCATCAATAGCCATTGTTAATACTTAAGAGCAAAGGTTTCAAAACAAACTCCACAGAGGGCCTTGTTTTAGCTGGTTTCTCCCCTTTAAATTTGTGCCCAGTTGAAACCAATAACACCAGGTGAGTGGAAACCCTAACTAATGAATGACGTAATTAATCAAGTACAAGGTAAGAGCTAAAAACCTGCCGACACTCAGACCTCCATGGAACCGATTTGACACCTTGGCCCTAGAGGCAGGAAACTTGACTAGTGAATGGACCCCATGGGTATTTCAATTATGAAAATAAATAAATCTTGGGGTGTGTCAACTACAGTATAGAATGTGAATGGGTGAAAGTATAGGAGAATAACTGAAAGGCATAGTATGAGTCACTAAAGGCAGACAGATGGAGATATTTGCAGTGAAGAGACTCGTCTGCCACTTCACATTATCTTGTGAAAGGCAACAAGCCCACACTGGCAACACCGGTTTAATAATGAGTGAGCAGACATCCTGACTGAGGTCTGACATTTCACAGCGACTTTTCCGATCACTTGCAAGCAAGGGAATTTTGAAGGAAACAGGGCATGGGTACTCATCTGACTAACTATTATGATCTCTAAAGAAAACACAGATAAAAAATATTTTTTAGCTGCTTATATGTTTCTTTTTTAATTTGTTTTTAATGCATGCAATTTACGGAATCATATTTTTGATTATTATTTTAAATGCCGCAAACTGAATATGAAATTGCTAAATATATAACAACACATATATACATACACATACATATATATACACACATACATATACAAAAATATAATTGTTTTAAGAAGAAAACTCGAATTTGGTGACAGCGGTAGTTTGTACTACGAACATGTTTCGCTTTGACATATTTGCACAACAGTTAGCACAACTTGCTAATTAAGGTAAAGGGGCAACATCAAAATAACTATTTCGTTTCTACAAACTACAGCTGTATTGGAGACGGAATTTTTTACAATGCTTAATTTCGATAGGAATAAAAGAAAGAAGGTCAATGTCCTGGAACCCTGTACATGTGAACATGGGGGCTAGAAGAATGTTTAATCAACTTCGCTTTTGATAAACCTTATCATAACGCAATTGCTGAAGAGGGATACGTAGTTTGGGTGTATTCATTCCTAACCACCGAATCAAGGATACAGTGGCTGCCAATTCTACTCTCAGCGGATCTCAACAATTCAAAACAATAGTTGACAGTCAGCCAGCCATTTGCAATGATCGGAACATGAGGAAATAACAACACTACACTCGATAGTAGGTGAAATCTTAGTAAGAGGATTGTCGAGCCAATTAAAGGGTCTCGGAACAAGCTAACATTTACATATTACAACATTGTCAAAGATATTACTTTAGCCTTAGTAGGTACAAATATTGGTATTGAAGCCGTCGATATTACGTAGTATGTAGGGCCAGAACTACTGGTTTGTGTGACTCTTGACTGATAAGATTTGGCCAGCCATGCCTACTAAACTGTGACTAGCTATATTATCTTGATGAACGTTAACCTGAGAGTAACATTTACTGGGATATGCTGTATTAAAATTAAAAAAGACAAAATAACTCACCTGGTCCTCAGGAATGAGGGTTTCGCTGTCCTTTTTTACGTCTTTCTGACCGAGAGACGAATTAAATGATACCTTCACCATCGTGAAATGTGAAGTTTGGGTGATTTTAAAAGAACAGACTTGATAAAAACGTCAACGTTCTTAAAAGAACAGACCTGCTAAAACGTCGAAGTTCTTAGTAATCTCGATGCAGGAAATAATTGCTCTGTCGCAGATAAACAAAACACAGCTCTTGTTCAACAACTCCTCTACTCGTCTTCGATGTTGCTCCCATCGGTTGCTCCTCCTTTCTTTTTGTCCCCAATGATTTCAACAGAGGGCGCTGGTGGCAAAATGTACGACGTCTTCCACGCAGCTCAAATTCCAAGGGCTTTTTTACATCTTCACCGTAAAAACAGATTCAAACCGACGTTTTGTATACCAAGCAAGACTAGAGAGGTCCATTTAAATGTATATTTAACGTATATCCGACAATGTTCTAGGTTTGCCGATGTGGATCTGAGCACTTCAGAGACACTCCGAGTCAGTTAAGAGACACAATCTGAGTCACTATTTTATCCACTCTCATTGTATTGCAATTTTTATTGTTTAAATAGTACGTAAATACTTTAAGTACACTGCTTTATTGACAGCATTGTCATAGTGGTCTTATGTATGCATAGTGTTTATATTTTTAAACCATACAAATATGTTGCTGCTGGCATTTCCAAACCACATACCAAAATATAGAACGCGACAAATGCATTGTAACAGAAGCCTTCATACTATTGCTTAAGTGACCCATATGATTAGGATGCAAATGGTGTCTGCCAGACTAAGGCCTACATGCTCTCATCCTCAAACCAAAAACATAAAGTTGACTAAAAAAATTGCAGAAGTTGGCACGGCCCTTTAGATAAAGTAGACTTTTCCTTATTCTCATACTAGTCAACTTATTTTAGGTTTCATCCTTCCTTGCATCTTTAATATCAAATATGTTGTTTGCACATTCGTGACTATAAGATATGACTTTGCATTTAAACTTTGAAAACAGGATTCATTCTCATTCTCTCAGTTCTTGTCAAATATACTAATGTGTGTTTCCGCTTGCATGTCAGTTGTCAGAAAACTGTCCTTTTTACTTTCTCACTACTTCCTCACACATGTAAATCACATGATGTGTTGTTATGCTTAACAGTATTATTTTTAGCGCATCGTTTTCTTTCATTGCAAAATCCATTGTTTATACTCCCATGCCATTCTGTACATTTTACCAATTTATTGATAACTATTCTGAGGATGTAGTTGTACGATGCACACATTTAACACATCTAATCGCCATCAACGCGAATATACTAAACCTAGGTTAGGATTTAATAGCAGACCTATTGCAGAACCTTCATGTTTGAACAGAGTTCCGTTTGAAACTGAAACCATGTACACACTGTAGATGACCTACTCTAATAAAATGGTATTGTGTTTCTCCAGTAACAAGCTCTAACAAGCGGTAGATCCGACCCGTTCCGTTACATTTACGTAACTTTAACAGTCTACTTCAAGTCTGAACAGATCATTTTGTCATTTGGGCATGTTTTACTCCCAGCCTATAGAGGTCAGTAGCAATCAATGAATTCCATGATTGCAGACTACAGATTGCAGATTAAATGTTCTGTCTCATGTCCTGTCCTGCGCAGTGGTATGGTAACAACTATGGCGGTGGCTGGCAAGTCTACGAAAGAGCGGTTATTATCGGTACTGGACGATTTAGAGGTGTTATCCAGGTAGCAACGAATTTATTATTTCCTCAACTTGAGAATTGTTTCCAGAACAACCGTTCGAATTATCTAGATTGTGTCCTATTTAAGAATGCCGACGCTCCTTGTTCTCAGAGTGGTTACTGCTAGCTATTGGAGTCTGACTCAGACTGACCCACCACCAAGAACACTGAATTCTGTGGACTTGTTGAAAATATGGCTTATTTTAGCGAAAACACAACTTTTTCTGTAACTGAATAACAGTAGTTGGTTGGTCACTTCAAACTTCAAATAGGGATTGTTTTGCTTTGTCTATAATATATCTAAACTGAATCCAATAACATTACTAATGTTTCAGGGAATTGATAGAGATGCTTGCACTATCAAGAAGCCAAAAACTCCCGCAAGGAAGCGAGGACACCCAGGTAACATAATTCAACATAAGAAGTAGCGACATTATCAGCAATGCTTGTGATTAGAAAATACATTTAAATGTGCACTATAGTACATTATATTGATTTGAGACTATTTTCTCCCTACAGCTGGCAGACTCCATCAATGTATGTTAGGCTGTACAGAGTAGAGGTCAGATGTCTGAATGCATGTGTTCTGTGGGCAGGTCCTAGAGCTGCTGGTTCAGAGAGACCGAGAGTTCCAGGACCTGATGAGAGTGGCCCAGGAACAGGGCAAGGTGCACCAGGAAATGCAGGTTCTGGAAAAGGAGGTGGAGAAAAGGGACAGTGACATCCAGCAGCTCCAGAAACAGCTTAAGGAGGCTGAACATATTTTGGTGAGTACAGTTGTGCTGAGAACTTGTGGGAAATCTCGATTTATAACAGGCAATTAGAAGAAAATTGCTATTTGGTTTAATCTTTTTGCCCAAACCTCTTCTAGGCAACTGCAGTATACCAAGCGAAGGAGAAGTTGAAATCTATTGACAAAGCCAGAAAAGGTGAGCCTCATTTCTACTGCATTCCCCCTATGGAGTACTTTCTGATACCCACGGGAACGACGACAAATATTATGTCTGAAACTAAAAGTGCATTTCTCTTTCAGGAAGCATCTCCTCGGAAGAGATCATTAAATATGCCCACAGGATTAGTGCCAGCAATGCTGTGTGTGCTCCACTCAACTGGGTACCAGGTGTGTGTGAGAGGATAGTTGGACTTCAGACAAATTCCAGCAGGTAAAATACTAATGTAATTGCTCTCCAAACATCATAATGACATATTCCTAATAACAGGGGATCCACGTAGACCCTACCCCACGGACTTGGAAATGCGCAGTGGAATGTTGGGTCACATGAGCAACTTGCCAACCAACGGCGTAAATGGACACCTCCCCGGAGATGCACTGGCTGCTGGGAGATTGCCAGGTATTGTTTCTGGTGTTCTCAATGTTAGCCTGTGATTTGAATTGTTTTCTTTGATTTTTGGTGTTTGAATCCAGCCCTCAATTGGTTGGTGATTCCATTGACAGTTGTTATGTCATTTTGTTCAAACAAAATTTTAATTTATTTAGTTCATTGAGATTGAAGTGTTCCCTTAATTTATTTGAGAAGTATACTAACATTTTCAGCTCAATAATTTTTTTGTCAATTTCTTCTTCAGACGTGCTGACACCCCAGTACCCCTGGCAGTCTTCCGATGTTTCAGGGGGCATGCTCCCCCCTCACCACGGAAACGACTTTGGGTTGGAGCCCCCTGGCCACAACAAGGAGAACGAGGACGATGTGGAGGCCATGTCAACTGACTCGTCCAGTAGCAGCAGTGACTCAGACTGATTGATGTCTGACTGTCATTGATGTGTGTATAGATGACTGTTGGGATGTGAACACCGGACAATACATCACACCCTATGATAAGCTCTGACCCTTTCATGGTTTGATGTGACATCGGTACAAAACTCTTGTCATCCCACATTTAATTTGAACTCTCATATGTTCACTTCATGCAACTTTGTGAAGAAAGGAACATCACTTTTCTAAGCCATGTTTTTGTTTTGATATTTAAGTAATGTGTTGCTCATTTATACCTAAGTTTCCCTCAACTTTTCTGCTATTGTTTAAAACATCTCAGAAGGATTGGATTTAGACTGTATAGGTGCGCTTGATTCAGCTTTCCACAGTTCAACATGCATATTTATGTATACCTACATTCATCTGGTTAAGTGTTTCCTCGATGTGTAAATGTCTGTAAATACTGTAGGTTTACATGCCTTGTAAATAATAATAATACATTTGAGTATATGTTTGTGGTTCTCATATCTTTGAGGATTACCAATTGAAAGTCTACTATGGCATAGTTTTATGCATAATGGTAAAATGTTCAGATGACCATACCTAATTATAGCGGTCTCCTCAAATTGTGAATACGATTTAATGTGTGCGAAATGCGTTCCGGCTGAAGTGCTTAGTGTTGTTTGTTAGTAGGTCACTACGCATGCGTACAATATTCGCTTAACACTAGCGAACATGGCGGCGTCCCTGATTTGTGGAAGATTGTCTGCTAGCCTGAGAAGTTCTGGGGCTAGATCAACACTTACTACTGCCTCCAAGGTATGTGGAGGTTAAGAAGAAGGGGATGAGTACTGGCTGCCTGGAATAGTGTTTTTTTTTACCTGCGACATATTCGTCGACGTCCTATATTCCCCGATAGATTGCAGGGTCGAATTTGACATTCGCCCATTCTATACAAGCTAAGTAACTGGTCTTGCTAGTTAGCTAGTTTTGGCATTGTTAGGGTTTAGCTTGCTAACTAACATAACTTTAGCTAACGATGGCAAGACGGACTGATTCGTTGACCAACTACGTGAGGTTGATTATTCATTTCTAGAAAAAGCGTTTAGCTCACGTTAACAAGAGTCGTTGACCTCCAATATTACCGCTGTGTTATCCTAGCGACGCCAGGACGGGATGAATGGAGGCTATATACAGACAGTAGTACACTGACAAGACTGTTCGTGTTCATTTGCACTTCACGAATAAAACTTGATGTCAGATTTCTTAGTTGAATTCTGAGAAAAAAATGGTTCGAAGAAGAGCGAGTTGAGGACAATATGATCCAAATAACGTTGTGATGTGTTCCTCTTTCATACCATTAACTTCCAGTATCAAACACGGCTATACATATTTTGTGATTTCGCCATGCTTTCTTATGTTTGAGTGTGGCTGTTTTCATTCACTGGCCTTGCAGAGTACTATCTAGCTATTTTACATAACACAGGTGTCACTGCCTCACCTTCCCAGTACATCAACTTCTCTTTCCTATACCCTTCACCCTATCCAGGTGCTTGGTGGTTCCTCCGGCTTGCTTGGGCCTCATGGGGCTCAGCAACAGCAGCCTCCCCACCGACAGCAGCAGCAAAGGAACCTCTCCCTGCATGAGTACATGAGCATCGGCCTGCTCAAAGAGGCTGGCATCTGTGTGCCTGAGGGCAAGGTGGCCAGCTCGCCCGACGAAGCCTACTTGGTTGCCAAGGAGATAGGTAAATCATGCGAGTAGGTTAAATAATGAGCTCTGTAAAACCCCAGTAGGCATATATTATGTCAGACATGGTAGTGTGTTAGGGTGTGGGTACTGCTCTTTAACTACAACGTTTGTGTCTGGACCAACCCAGGTGCAATGTTAGGATGGGTTGGAGATGCTGTCATTTAGGTAAAGCATAGTTCAGTACTAGAGATGCATTGACACATCAAGTGTTGTCTGAGTAATGCTATTAAATTTCTTGCCTAGTAACTGTGGAATAATTTTCATCCACATAAGATGTTTCTTGATGGGATATTCATGCTGGTCTGACATAAAACCCCAGTGCATTCCTGATTTTAGTTTTCTGTGATAGGTTGTCTGCATTACCTGGTCAATGCTCAAATCAACCAAACGTTTTTTGGGACCTTGGAGATAACCATAAAGTAATTTTTTTGTCACTAGGAATTAGTACTGGGACTAATCTTAGTACAGCTGAGAGAACTTCTGACATCTGACAAGGTGTGACCCTGGGCTTTCTGTGACTTAGTGTTTTTAATAGCCTCTGTGGTAGAAGAGACACTGCAGTCTAAACATAGCTTTAGGGTTCTGTGGTATCCTGTGTCACAAATGCCGCTTGCTGTCTCAAGCTGGAGATAGGACACCCCTAACTGCTTATGAAAATGTTTAATGTTTGCCCTTCCTATCACTGCTTTCCTATCCTCATAGGCCAGTATCACAGACCAAGCTTGCTCTTGGACTATAATGTCTGTTTGATAACCGGCATGCCTTGGACAAAAGCTAATTTTAGTCATGAGCTAACCTAGTCATAAGTCAAGTTTTTCTACTAGGGATGATTGCAATTTTGCCAGAACAATAAAATATTCCAATGTGAAGTAAAAAAATAAACAAAAAATACGTAGTTTCCAATAAAAAAACTTTAAGATGTATGTCCTGTTTAATCCATTTCATGCATGAGTGCCTTGAATTTGTTCTCTAGTGTAACATAAATAATGTGAATGTAATGGTTTAACTAATTAAAAGTAGACTAGGTAATGATTTTTGAAGCGGTAGTCTCATCATATCCTGGTATTTTAATTAAAAAACCCAACTGTGTATAACAAAGATCAACAGTTGGCACACCATTACATGAGTATTTCCTGTCACTTTCGCAAATGCTTAATAATGGATTTTTGTTACTTACTGTTACTATACCTAATAAAAAGCTGAATTGAATGAGTAATTACGTCCTGCCAATCTAAAATCTTATTTGGTAATTTTTAGGGCTGAATGTTATGTGAATCAGTGTCTCAATACAGTCACTACTAACATGATATGTTTCCTGTTTGTGGACAACCCATTTACTGGAGCATACCCAGCAGTACCCTAGTCATTAAGTCATTAAGGGCACTAGGAAAGGATTGTTTCTGATGAGATGGTTTAGAAGAGACAACCAGTGGTTGTCCCGACACAGGCATTTATGTGCCGTTTGTATGTAAATGGCTGTGGATTGGCCTGTAACTTCCTCTCTGTCCCTCTCAGGCACCAAGGATCTGGTGGTGAAGGCCCAGGTGTTGGCCGGGGGCCGAGGGAAGGGCACCTTCGAGGGGGGCCTGAAGGGTGGCGTGAAGATTGTTTACTCGTCAGTGATGCCGACTGAATCTCCTCTCAAACTGCACCCATGTTTCTGAACAAGGCAATGTGTCAATTCCTCTACTCTCTCCTTCTCTATCTGTATTCCTTCCTACAGGCCAGAGGAGGCCCGGGACATCTCCTCTCAGATGATTGGGCGTAAGCTGTACACCAAGCAGACAGGCGAGCAGGGGCGCATCTGTAACCAGGTCTTCATCTGTGAGCGCCGGTACCCTCGCAGGGAGTACTACTTTGCCATCACCATGGAGAGATCCTACCAGGTGTGTTCTTTCCCCGTCCCTTTGTGGCTTTAATGGGACCACGGCCCACCTTGGATGTAGCCTACCGTCACTGTGGCCGCATGTCGGTGAACATGGCTGACGTGGGCTTCAGGCATGTGGCTGTGTAGGGCGTTACAGTTAGAACATTGTTTTAATCACGCAGTTAGGTAGCTCAACAATATTTGAGCTACTGCTTCACTACCTGCTAGATCTCTACCTACATTCTGAATATAATGCCTTCCCCTTATAGGTTACTTCCACCTGGGCATAAACAAGGGTATCACACCAAAACAACACTCCGGTTGTTTACTCTAGAATGTTTGCTATTCTGGGTTATTGGGAAGCTTTGTAGTAGTTGGATGTCACCACTAGATGGTGTAGTGGGACTAGACATGGGCAGTAGTCAAACCACTCTTATTTTGAATGTATGATGTTGCTGCGAAATGAATGATTATTTCTTGGCCCCTCTATCTGAACAGGGCCCTGTGTTGATTGGAAGCTCTCAGGGGGGCGTGAACATCGAGGATGTGGCTGCGGAGAATCCAGATGCCATTGTGAAGGAGCCAGTGGACATTATTGAGGGAATCAAGCTGGATCAAGCTGTTTCCGTAAGCTCTTATAAAGCCAGAGTGGACTTTTCCATGCCATGTCACACACTACATGGTCTCCCCTCCATCACCTCAGTTAGATTCAAACTGGTTTTACCATCTGACCTGGGGATACCTTGTTGTGGTGCCCAGTTCCAAATGGCAGAAACTCTGTGGACGACGGTCCCATGTTGATATGCATCTAAACGAAAGGCAGTTTCATCTCTAACATTTTCTCCCTGCTCCCCTTTCTTCAGATTGCCAGTAAAATGGGCTTCCCTGCTGCTCTGATTGAAGACGCAGCAGCTAACATTATCAAGCTATACGATCTCTTCATGAAGTATGATGCCTCCATGCTGGAGATCAACCCCATGGTGGAGGATGCCTCTGGCCAGGGTACCAACCCTTACATGCGCCAACACACTCACACGACACACTGGCTTTTCCTTCCCAGTGATCTAGTTAGTCACGCCAGTGCTGAGAGCTCTGTGAGAGTTGTTGTTGTTGCCAGTCAGCGTTTAAAAGCTCAGATGCCGGCTGCCCCCATCGATATGTCTCACTCTGTCACTCTCACTAATACACTTCCAGTGAAACACCCTGTCCTTTCATGTCTACTGAGCCCCATGGTGCTGAAGGAATTAGAGTTCTTGCCCAACTATCCTTCGTCGTCGACATAGCCTTGTGAAGTCTGGTAGCTGGGGAGGTGGAAATACAATGAAGCGCTGATTTGAGTCATGGGTGGGGGTGACCTTTGACCCTTAAGTAGAGCGTTGAAGTGTGTCCTCAGCCTGTCTGTGTTCTGTGTTTGTCCGGCAGTGATGTGCATGGATGCCAAAATCAACTTTGACTCGAACGCGGCTTATCGTCAGAAGAAGGTGTTTGACATGCGGGACTGGAGCCAGGAGGACCCCAGGGACAGACAGGCAGCTAAGGCCGACCTCAACTACATTGGTCTGGACGGGTCCATTGGCTGTCTGGGTGAGCAAACAACCCCCCCTGGCCCCGCGCCACCAACCCCCCCCCCCGGCCCCGCGCCACCGAACCCCCGGCCCCGCGCCACCAAACCCGCCCCACGCCCCAGCAAAACACTTAGGGTGGATTTCATTGGTGTAATGGTGAAGCTGACCTGTGTCTGTTGGTGTCGGTAGTGAATGGTGCTGGTCTGGCCATGGCCACCATGGACATCATTAAACTGCATGGAGGCACGCCCGCCAACTTCCTGGATGTGGGAGGCGGTGCCACGGCCCACCAGGTGATGGAGGCCTTCAAACTAATCACCTCGGACAGGAAGGTAAGGACCGGGACCCTTCCCTGTAACCTCTGGTTCTTGACTTCTAACCCTTGACCCCAACTGGAACAGGACCGCTGGTTATCTGGGTCAGAAACAGCCTGCAACTAATACTAATAAAGTTTGGATGGGTTTAGGGGGGTGGGATTCATTAAGAATTCCTGTTGTTTAGACCTTCAGAAATGCTCTGGTTATGTAAAGTCACTGGGGGTTTGGGTCCCTGGTAATGCTATTCATAAATGTTTTAATTCCGGGCTTTTCCAACCATTTCATGTCAGAGACCCTGTAGTGTTTCTAGCCCATGGTCGAGGACCCCCTAATGTTGAAAGCATTTTTTATTTTCACCTCTATGTTTTTGTGGGCAGTCCTGGATTACTTTTCTTAGGTCTACATTTTGAAAATACTGGCTGATTCAGACATTATGCTGCACTTTCAAAGGCCTTAATTCAACTGTAATACTCAAAGACCAGAATTGCGGTGGGCCTTTATAGAACAACTGCCTCAACAGTTTGCATGTTCAATTCTACTTAAGTATGCATTACCGTTTTAAGATAATGAATTCTACTGGCCTTGCAATAAATTTAGATGACATGCAGTTTGGGCTTGTATTGAACTTGAAAGTACATTCTAATCTTAAATATGTCAGTATAATCTGGCCATTGCCTGAATTGGAATAATACATTTATTGAATTGGAATAATGGTATATGTTCCTGATGCAAGACAACTAATTTTCGAGTAGGGACGGCATAAATCTCCCCATCACACTGGGAAATGAAACTAATGTGACATCTGCAGCTGTGTTTGTAATTGTGATTTAGTTACTGTGAAGTAACAGACCTTTTCCATGCAGTGTTTCCATTGTTAAATTCATCCCCTGTACAGACAGAGAAAAAAGAAAGAGAAGTGTTGCATACTGAACTGATGTTATGCAGGCAGGTATATTGTGTGATGGGGGACAAAATGACTTAAAGAGGACATACGTTCTTCTCCCTTTGGACCCTGTGGCTGATCACCAGGGAGCCCAATTAAAACCGCTACAGTTCTGTGACACAATACAAACTACACCCTTTAATTTTGGTGATGGCAATTGTTTCCACATTTCTGATTATTTCATCGTTTAGCTCTGTTATTTTTTCTATATGGAGGGAATTTGTTCATGTTTTTCCTGGTCAGGGTGTTGTCGTGACCTCGCGGTCAGGGTGTTGTCGTGACCTCACGGTCAGTGTCTTTGTGCTCCTCAGGTGCAGGCCATCCTGGTGAACATCTTTGGTGGCATTATGAGGTGTGACATCATCGCTCAAGGCATCATTATGGCTGTTACAGACCTGGACCTGAAGATCCCCATTGTGGTGCGGTTACAAGGTGAGGCTGAAGTGTCCCCGCTGTGGTTACAAGGTGAGGCTGAAGGGTCCCCGCTGTGGTTACAAGGTGAGGCTGAAGTGTCCCCGCTGTGGTTACAAGGTGAGGCTGAAGTGTCCCCGCTGTGGTTACAAGGTGAGGCGGAAGTGTCCCCGCTGTGGTTACAAGGTGAGGCTGAAGGGTCCCCGCTGTGGTTACAAGGTGAGGCGGAAGTGTTCCCGCTGTGGTTACAAGGTGAGGCGTAAGTGTCCCCGCTGTGGTTACAAGGTGAGGCGGAAGTGTCCCTGCTGTGGTTACAAGGTGAGGCTGAAGTGTCCCCGCTGTGGTTACAAGGTGAGGCTGACCTCTTTAATGTGTCTTTGTGATGAGAAATGGAGGCACACAGATCTATTTAGTAGCACAATGTGTATATTTTTTGTATTCAAGCACTGGTCAAAACATTTCTTGTAAAAGGAGATTGCACTAATGAGGCTTATTTGCATCTTTTTAATTGCATGTTTGCAATGCTGCAGGACAAATGGGTTTTCCAGGAATAATCACTTAGTCCAACGTGAAATGTAATCTAGACCATGTTGATACCATATTCCATCAATCATGTAGCAGAAATGTATGAGCCTGAACAGATTGCGAGTGATGACGATGAGCTATTTACCAGACAACCCAAGGCTTCTGTAAGATGGAGGCTAAAGAGGAAACGCCTCTGCTGTGTTGTAGGATCCAGAGTGGACGATGCCAAAGCTCTGATCGCTGCTAGCCCACTGAAGCTCCTTGCCTGTGACGATTTGGATGAAGCCGCAAGAATGGTATGAGACACACACTTCTCTCCCTTCCTTTATCTCACACACACAGTGGCAGCACTGTCTCTCTCTCTCTCTGGCATGTGTGAACATATGTAGAACACAAGTGCCACACCAGCTATGCCAAGAGAATGGTATTTCCATTCCAATTCGGTACCAACATCAATCTACTTTTCACACGTTCGGTAGTATCGATTGTACTTCGAAATTATGTCAAACCTCTGTCAGAAGGACAGAAGTGGCCACAGTCATGGTGAGAGCTGCACCTCAAAGTGATCTTCACCCTGCTAGTTGACGGAGTTCAGCCGGACTGTATAGAGAGGGTTTGCCCTGAGGCAGATGCCTGGAGGAGAACATCTGACACCTGAAAGCCTTTGGCCGGACCACTGACCTGGACGGTGTAGAAAGTGTTTACTGGTAACTAACATGGCACCCTCATGTTGTATGCTGTGTCATTTTCAGCTGCTCTTTTAAGGATTTAAGGTTACCTTGGTAACGGAGTCGACAACACTTGACTCTGTACACTGCCCTTGCTAACTTAAACCTGACTAGTGTGATCATTTTACCTCTCCGCTAGCAGATGCAAACTTTGCTTACTTTGGAACCCACTTTATTATGACAAAGCTATTCTCCAGAAACCGTCACTTCAAGAGATTTTGAGGAGAATAATATTGAGCTGGGAATCCACAGTGTCAGTGGTTAGGCCCCAGTGTCAGTGGTTAGGCCCCAGTGTCAGTGGTTAGGCCCCAGTGTCAGTGCTTAGGCCCCAGTGTCAGTGCTTAGGCCCCAGTGTCAGTGCTTAGGCCCCAGTGTCAGTGCTTAGGCCCCAGTGTCAGTGCTTAGGCCCCAGTGTCAGTGCTTAGGCCCCAGTGTCAGTGCTTAGGCCCCAGTGTCAGTGGCTACTGCCACTACTGAACGTTGCGATGAACAGTTACTAAACCTCAGAAATGCTTTGTAGTAGTTTTTTTATTGTGCTGTAAATCACAGGTTTCATGTATTCTCAAAACCGTGAACACTTGCACTGTAGCGACCCTTCTGAGCCTGCCAATGTGGCTGGTACAGGGAACACTCTAAAAGCCAAGGCCAAAATCCACACATTTGGCAGCTGGCTCTGTCAGGACACGGTGACAGTTTCAAAGAAGCTCAGGATGATTCCGCCTGGCTGAAGTGACAGTTTTTGGGCTTTGATTTCTGGCAGTGCTATCTGATGTAAAGTTGTATGAGAACCAAGCCCCGTTTCGCTCTCTCCTTCCCTCCCACCCACCCACTCTGAACTAGCCAGTGTGTTTTGAGTGCTATACGTCTCCGAGAGACAATTCCCAGTTAGCCTGCATAATGACTGCTTGGAATGTCCGCCCAGTGACTATTACAGCCCCCACAGTTAAAACGTTTAGTGATGAGACGTCTTATATACAGCGCCCCGCTCTGTGCTTGTGTTGTAACCCATTCTCCCTCCTGCCTTTCCTCCCTGCTCTCTCTCTTGCTCCCCCTGTAGGTTGTGAAGCTTTCGGAGATCGTGTCACTCGCCCAACAGGCCCACGTAGACATCTCCTTCACGCTGCCACTCTAAACCACGCCCCTCGAACCCATGACCCCAGCGGAACCCAGTCGAGCCTCATCTGGAACTGCAAGAAGAGCCTCTCACTACTGAGAGAATACCCCGATTCCACACCGTTTCCCAGAGTCCTCTCTATCAGTTTGCTTTTTCTCCCCCCGAAATATATTCCCCTCCAATCTGTACTTTTGTTTTCCGTTATGATTTGTTATGTGTGCCTGGGCCTCTTAGTGTGGCTTGGTCTATTTAAACGGAACACACACTTATCAGGTCAGATTCCAGTATTACTCATTCTGCCATGTTGTTCTCTCTGTGAGAGGAGTGAGTGACTCTTAATTAATTCTTCACCTCTCCGATACATAGCACCACTCCACACAAACTCCCCACCTTGCATTTTTCTGGGAGAGACACTTCATCTATCTACTGGCACGTCACTTGGGATCTCTTTGAAAGCACAGATAATTCCCATAGGTTTTATTCTCCTGGGTTTGTGAGTTACTGTTGGATGGATTGTCAAGGTTGGTCATAATCCATATACAGGAGTGACTGTTAGGGGTCTGAAATGGTTTGTCTTTAACCATATACAGGAGTGCCTCTTACATAGGGGTCTGAGAATGGACATTATGAGATGGCGGTTTAAGTGGGGTTGCCTACTGTAATTACTGATGGGTTTTGACACTGGTCAAAGTTTAAGGAAGGACATGTGTGTATAAAACAGTGGAGGGACTGCATGTAACTGTTGAGAGTAGGCTACTAGTTGGGTCTTTCATCTCTATATCATTGTGAATGAACAGCTTAATGTTCTTAACGGACTCAGGGGAGACGTTATAGTTGGATAAAAGCATTGTGCTCTCCTTGACGCCTGAATTAGTATGAGGCGTGTGTGTATTCGAAACTACTGCCCGTCTGATTGACTGCCTGTTGGTATTTGTCTCCTGCATACAAGCCTGCAACAGTTCCCCTGTAGTCTGCTACAATGAGATGAGTGCAACGAAGCTCAATCAGTTGGTGCTTTAAAAGACAACCCATGTGGGGGCTGAGTAGTGTCATCTTAACTGCTTAAGGTTTGTAATAACATCTCTGTATATCTCCAGGACCTCTGCCCCCTCCTGTTACTCCAAAGGCCTCAGAATACAGAACACACTTATTGAGTTGTAAGACATTTATTATATATTGTAAATAACCAGACCACTGTTCTCTTCTGTAAAATATATGCTTCTATTGGAGTAAAAAACAACACCCAAAAAAGAATAAATTCAGAGAACTCCATTTGCTTGTCGTCTTGTTTTAGTTTTGAAGCCCTTGTACTAAGTGTGAAAGTTGTTCACATCAATTAGTCAGGTCGTGTGAGTCATGGTTGCCAAAAACGATGTTAATCTTAAATAAAGTTGACGTTAGCGTAAAAGCCCTAATGTCTCTTAAAATGTAGTGCCCTCCAGACTTATTAGCAAGCTTGGTGAAGATGAGCAAAAACGGCTTTGACATTTTTTATTATACTTTATTATTTGGCTTTTCTCAACGTTATTAGCCTTAAACAATTCTCAAACAAGTATCTTGGGATGACGTTTTATGATAATGAACATGGCAATCGTTAGGCATCAGAGGGGGATTGGCTCTACAGTTTTTATTTTCTCAGTCACTGTTTTTATTCATTTAGTCACCGGCTTGATGTTTGGGCAGGGCGCCAAGATTTTTGGCACAATGCAAGTTGTCACTTGTTATAGACATGTCCTAAAGAAAACCAGTCCTCCCACAGAAGAGCGGCTTTGTCAGGATTGAGCTGGAGGTGGTGGACTGATGCCCAGGCAGGTGGGTGGGACTAATAATTCACAGTCACTGCTAGCCAATGATCGGAGAGAGAGGTTGGGGAGCCAGATCTGATGGCTCAAAGTGTCGAAATCAGAACATTTATCTAGGAAAATTAGATTGATGAGGGGATTGGATTTGGCGCTGCAAACCGCTTCTGTTACACATAGCGCAGCCTCGGTTGAGAGGCCCTTCTTGAAGCCTGACCGGTTAGGGTCGGGGAGGTCAATCTGAGAGAGATAACGGAGTTTATTGGAGATGGCATTGCTCAAGTGTCTTGGGAACAAATGGTTAAATGGAAGGTACTGCTGCCTCACCATGGTTATGCTTGCAGTTTAGTAACTTCCCCATGATGTTTAGAAGCTAAATGCAGATGGCACAGAACCAAATGGTGACGGTTACACTGAATGTTGTCCCTTGTTCTCATGTTGGCTCCAACTAACGCTTCATAAAATGGGAATTCGGCTTAAATAGGGATTGGCCTAAAAATGTCTGTACGACGCCCCCTTTTTACGCCACCTCAGGCACTGCATCTGTCTTTGTACCATCTTGTTTTAAAAGACACTGGCCACAACACCGTGTCTGCCAAGCATAGGTTTGAGACTCCCGCTGTGCATGGCTAAACATTTACGCTACCCTGTGCTTGTCCGGTATTTGCTGGATGCAGCTTTAGCTTTTGTACGTGTCTAAACATTAAAGTTCTGTTTCGGGGCATAATGTTGTTTCAATGTATTGCATTTGTCTCCTTGGGCTTTGCCTTTCTGCCCCTGTCTTCAATGACCCCACAACGATTTGGATTTGGTGGTGTTTTCACAGCCTGCTTTTTAGTTTGTGTACATGTAGTGTAAATGATCCAATAAAATCCCTCCTTTCTGCCAACTTCATTAGGTTTGATTTTAACGATGTGTGTGTGTTGCTCATCCTTCATCTTGGGGTTCAGGGCCAGGGGCGCTGTTACTGTTTCAGTCCTATTCATATAATTCTTCAAGATTGGAGGGTCTTCTGTTGCCAGCAACGCCTCTGGATATTTCTGTGTAGTGCATACGGACTGGGACATTAGTTTTGACTTCAAGAACCAGATAGCCTTGAAGATCCTTGATATGAGGGTCCATAGCCCACAGAACATTACACTTAAATGTGATGTCAATAATATTGCGTTGAGATGAAAGAGTTTCACTAGAGTTCTTCTGCTTCTATGATCTGAAAGAAAAACAAATCAAACAGATGTCCACGCTCTCTAATTCATTCAAATTTTCAAGACGGGACCTGACTTAAGTTTGCAGTGGATCCTGCCTTAGCATAAACATCACCCTGAGTAACACCCTGGACACCATAGGGCCTAGATTTATATTCATTTGCTGGGCTGGCCAAGAGATGTCTGGAGCACTCAGCTAGGACACGTATTAGTAGTGGATTTAACGTTTTAAAATCAGTGAATTGGCTGAAACTTTAAATGGATTAAGTAATGGTCAAAGACTGGAGCTGTGCCAAAAAAGGAAACTTGAGAGGAAAATGAATCTCTTCAAAATGGAAAGAATTTCTTAACTTTTCAGCTCCAGTCTGTAAACCTCAAAAGGCAGGAGCTAATGACTGAAACCTAGTTTGACCAGATTTGGACCGGAACACATGCTGGGTTTGAACACATTCTCAACAAAGTAGCAGTCCTCCACACTGCTGTGTTGAGCACAGCTTGTGCCACCATGCCCCCAATCTTTCTGACGTACCGCCGTAAGATTGTGGAGACATTGTAGGCTAAAACATGAGGAAACTGTAGTAAAAAATGTCCAAATTGACTGATTCACCCAGTGATTCTCTGCCCAGCTCTCAATGTGCCAAAGTCTAAATCCACTTTCTCCTGGTCTGACCTTGTACTAACAGTCCACAAATACCTATTAGTATTGATCCATTTGGAATGTTAAAGACATTAGTGTAGAAGGTATTGCTATAAGAACTGTATTCTGTTTATTTTTAACTGTCAAATTTGGTAAACTCCAGTGTAATAATAGGAGTGTGTTTGCTGAATTTGCTCTAGACAGTTCACTGTAGCCGGGAAAGGGAATGACCTTGGAATCAGCATGCCCTGTTCCTGGATGGGATTGTGGTCTGGTATCTATGGGCACAGCCATAGCTGCAAGGTAAAGTTGCTTGTGTCTCTACTGGCATTTCAATTGGAGAAAAGTTGCACTACCTGAGATCAGGAGGTCTGTTCACTTTGACCTCGAACTTTGGTTGCCATGACACTCATGTATGTTTGACGACTTGACATTTTCCTGTATCTTGAACAGAATACTTTTGGGAATCCAAAAAGGGACGTGTAGAAAAGGTAAATCAACAATGCGAAGGCAGAACAATCCATGGCTCGTTCTTGGCTGCCTTGTTCATGTACTATGGATTTATAATATTAACGGTTACTTTGTTTCAATGTTTCTTCTGACTTTCTTTTTCCTTGTCGTTTACCTGACTTTTCCACAGCTTTTTGGTGGTGGAGTGGCCCTTGAAAGCGGAAGCGGCGTGGTGGAGAGAGCTATAATTACCATAAGGCATCGCTACGCCTCAACCATGTTAAAACTAACAACATGCAGTTCACAAGCCTTGTATTTTCCTCAGTGCCCGTGTTGGAGGCTGTGAAGCTTTCCCTACAGCGAATTGAACGAATACGTAGCCAACTAACCAGAAACAAATGGGAACAGTTGAAAGCAACGTAGCCGCGCTGCATCCATCCTCCGGGCTCCATTGGTTTAATGTGGCTTGGGGTCCAGACACCCGTTAGCTCCATAACGTAGCGCAACCCGGTGGTTCCCAACTCTGGCTCGCTCAAAAAATAACAGAATTTCTTAAATGAACTAATCACCGGGCCTTTGTTCATTTGAACTGGGGTGTGCTTGTTCAGGGCTGCAACAGGGATGTTTGCCGTTGAGGGAACTTGAGGAGAGGGGTAGTGGACCACTGGCAGATTCTTCAGTTATTTATATTCACCAACATCCAGTATAACTGTTACTGTAATGAAGATTTTAATGCTTGGCGACATTTGTACATTGGCTCAGGATTCCATAACAAGTTAAACAGCGCAAATTATTATTTACACAAATTAAACCACAGATGTTTAAAACCCAGAGGGGCAATACTACAGACCAGCCTGGGGTTTGACAATTTACTGGGAGTTCGGAACAAGTTGTGCTTTGTTGCTAGCTTTCTCTATCTAAAGGCGACACATTATTTAACACATTATCTTTAGCTGACATTACCTCACTAACAAACCTTCATACGACACTGATCTTGTTGTGTTTGTTGCCTATCGCTACGTTGGTAGTGCGGTGCTTTCTCCCTGCCTGCCAGTGCTCCCACTTAAAACCAATGAACCCTTTCTCTTGATAGGTTTGGTCCTAAGCTTGTTGAGAAGTGGGATTACATCTGTCTTTTGAGGTGACATCAACGATTAGGATAAACTCCTGCCACTTACGTCGTTATGGCCGTGTGGTCTCTGGGGGATTCTCCCCTGCTGCTGTCAGGCCGTGATCCGGGCCGTTCATGGTCACTGTTCTGTTCCTCGGCGGGCCGCGCGGAGGATCATAGGATGTGCCCTCGTCATCCGGCTGCGCTCAGCGTGAGATGGCATTTAGATCTTCCCAGAGGGCCTTAATGCCGCTCTGCCCAGAGTGTTGAAAGCCCCCATGTGGGCTACTCATACGGATAAGCCAAGGTCAGCCTCATTCACTATGCGTGACTGGTGTGCTAACTGTTGAGTTTAGTGGCTGAGAGATCTTCTCATCCTCTTCTATCTTGTAGCCCCCCCCACACCCCAAAACATACAATCTCTTTCGATTCGTCCCGTTCCCATTCTCTGTCCCTCTCTGTCTGTCCCCCTCTCCAGTGCTATATGACAGGAATAAAAAAAATAAAAGACTAAATCTACAAATACAGGCCAGGCTCAGTGGTCACGCACACAGATGAGCAGATGTTGTGGCACAGGGAAAGGCTTAACTAACAAGCTGCATCGATGCTGTAGAATTTCAAATGTTCAATGCAACACAAAAAAGACAAAGAATAAAGAATGTGCGACAGACAACGCTAGCAATGTTTAGGTGGAAGATACCAGCCCACCATCTCTGTCCGTGCTCCTCTCTTTGGATGAACTCTGCTGGGGATGGGAGGCTGGGAGATATGGGAGCCGTGGCAAAATGGCAACTTCTGTTCATTTATTCATGTAGGATTAAGGCCATTCATCTGACCTTTTCTGTGAGGAAGGCGTGTTCATAATGGTCCAAAGTGCTAGTTCGTAGAGCCAATCTGTCCACCACATTTTAGGGGGGAACCTGACGTGTGAATGGGGTCTCAACTGAGCGATGTATGTCAGCCAAGCAGGGGGTGTCAGCGGGGATTTCCTGGTCTCGTTGTGCTCGGGCTGGTCCTCCAGGCTGGACGGAGCACCAGCACCTGAGATTGTCTGGTGGATGGGTCCTCAGTGAGTCCTCACTCACACTGGTCCGACTGAATAGCTGCTTGGAAGTTCAGTGTGGAAAAAGCTAAGCGGCTAGGCCTGAATACCCAGGAGGAGGACGTGGCCACAATCTTCAACTCTTCCGAGCTCGTGGAATTGGATCTCATGTAGTTGGGAGGGGGGACACAAAAGGAAGTGGGGGATTCAGGGGAAGACATGACAGGGTGTGTGAGATATCTAAGAAGAGAGAGTTCTAAAACGAGAGATATCTAAAAAGGAAAGGCTGTGTTATAGCAAGCCTCATTGTGAGAAAAAACGAACAAAATATTTCAATCAAAGAATAATGGTCGCGCACACCGATTAGCAGATACTACAGCACATTCATAAGTTACAGACTTCTATGACTGAGGATGTCATACCCTTCAACATAAAAATGCTATTAAATGTAATGAAGAAGAGCAAAGACAACAGGAAGACCTTTTACCTTACTCACGTGTCTACAAAGGATCTGACCCTGTCTGTCAGAAACTGGTGCATGGATGAGCAGAGAGATATGTGCCAAGTCTCAGGAGACAAGGTGTGTTTTAACATACAACACCATACCTGAGAGGTTTATCCTCAGGCGAAGGAGCCTGCTCTATAAACTACTATTGAATAAATACTGTAGGATTAAGTTCTAAAGACAAATCGCACTTATGGGAACTGCATTAGCATTCATGCATCATGTTCATTGTGTCTATAAGGGGTTTTGTCAGTACTTCATTTGAGAAAACTATCCTTTTAATAGAGTAATGAAAGGCTAAATGTAGAGTGAGAAATGTATGGCATGGCCTTTAGAGACTCAGTGGGACTCATTTGTAATAAGTGTTATATGCAAATTCTTAGAGATAAAAAGACTGTTCTAGTTTAGTATTCTTTTTAACTATCTGCTAAGGTACTGCACTGTACATAAGATGTCATGCGGCTTTTTCTGGGGATATTTATTGCTTCTTCCCAATTTAGACAATTTCTTGAGCGAATGCAGGACTTCAACACAAGATGACCATTTACCAGAAGCGTCTTCAACATGGCAGGAGGTGCCCAAGCATATGACACGGATCATCTCTGCATGCAGAACATCTAGCTGTTTGATCCAACTGCCATCTCTTAGCCGCTTCATGAGGAAAGGCAGAAGTAGGATACGATTCATGCCAGTGATGTGATGGAACTAGCTGTCACTCCAGTGGTGTGTCAAGCACTAAAACTAACAGTGAAGCGGAGATGAGAAAATGTTTGAAATGTCTGAACACTGACATGACTCATCTTGGGTCTGTGCCTGTCACTACAGGTAAGACTGACACGACTCGTCTTGGGTCTGTGCCTGTCACTACAGGTAAGACTGACACGACTCGTCTTGGGTCTGTGCCTGTCACTACAGGTAAGACTGACACGACTCGTCTTGTGTCTGTGCCTGTCACTACAGGTAAGACTGACACGACTCGTCTTGGGTCTGTGCCTGTCACTACAGGTAAGATTGACACGACTCGTCTTGTGTCTGTGCCTGTCACTACAGGTAAGACTGACACGACTCGTCTTGTGTCTGTGCCTGTCACTACAATTAACACTGACTGACATTTATTACAGATTGGACAACATTTCTTTTCCCACAGAGATAATAATGATTTAGTTGTGAAGAGGTCTATGCCAATCATGTTTAGCCATATCAGTGGTTGTGGTGTTGAAGGCAAAGATAGTTTGCAATTTATCCAACTCAGGAATGCCAATCTCACCACCAATCAATGTGTTAACACATGTCCCAACAAGTCAACACACCAAACTCATCAGATTGACCTGTCTTCATATAGATTCAAACCAAGGTTGCTGGTCCTGACATTTCTAAGCTGGAAGTGGACCAAGGTCTCTTGACCCGAAAGGATTTTCTGCTGACCTACTCTGTCCTGCTAGCCACAGGAGTTCCCCCTCAATCCATTTGCTTGACATGCTGAATCAACGTTCCGTCGTTAGCTTTCTCACCCCTGGCTACTTTATGTGTTTGGCTAATCTGCTCTGAGCTGTGTTCCTTTCCTTTTGTTTCTGTATTGCTCTGTCACCATCTTTCTCACTTCCAGTGTTTCCCTCTCGTTTTCTCTCATGTTGCCCCTTGCTCTGTTGTCTCTCTCACTCTTTGTCACGAAGGACACGGCATGACCACTGAAGTGTAACGACTGGTTGGTATTATCTTTGTAAAAAGCGGATGTTTTGATTCTTAAATGTACCGCATATAGTACAGCACAGTACAGGAATGTATCAGTTACACAACATAATAATTTTTCTTGAGCTGAACCAGGCCTGTGACAGGGACCGTTCTTGTGTTTTTGTCATCAAGTGCATTTAAAATCAAGTGGTTTTATTCTTCTTCTAAACAAGTCTAGTCTCCTGTGAAAGAAACTGTTGTCTTTCCCTTTTCTCTATCTCACTGGATTCAAACTGGAGGACGAAAAGAAAACCAAGAGATGATGACTCACTCCGTAGAGAGACTTCTTTTCTCCACGATGAAATAGCAGGAAATAGAGCTTCTTGCTTTCTGAATGGGGTTTAAAAATAGAGATGTGAAATTGCCAGTAGATAAAGGTGCACCGAGGCTCGTATCTCACCAGTGGTGGCCCACCCATGGCTGCAGCTTTGAGTTAACACGGCAATACAAATCTAACAGAAATTAGCCAGTCACTTTCCCCCAGCCTTTGGTTCCACACCAAAACAGTACATGTTTCATGAACATCCTAGGGGATGTAGCTTTGGAATGCATATCGACACCCACTCGTGCTGTCTGGCGAGACTCTTCCTTTTTGGATGCGTTCATTTCTCTTCTTGCGGTAATTTGTGTGAGGCATGTTGTTACCTCAGTGCTCCTAGGAAGAGGAGCACTTCCAAGTGAGTCACATGACAGCAACAATTCTCAGTGAATTTAGTTTGATTTCTATTTAAAGGTGAGTTTTTTTGGGTGTTGTGTTTAGGCTTATTTCTCTGTTCTTCTAATTCCTGTTGTCAAATTTACAATAAAGGGGGATTATGTGGATTGTTTGCAGTGTAATAAATCTGCAATAATAGTTACATGATAGTGTTTGAAAACATTGACTCAATAGAAAGCCAGAAGTGCCTCCTAAAATGCAAATAACCAACAGATAATCTTCTGTTGTCAAATTAATATCGGACACGCTCAATCTCTTCCATTTACGTCACTGAGACACACGGTAATCTTGGAAGGAGTAATGTCAGACAGGTGCATGTTAAATCATTCTGTCTTTTCTTGGTTGGTATAATTATGTTGGCCTGATGAAGCCTGTGATCCCTCAGAACCTGGCAGATAACCAGCTGGCCTGGTAACACCTGAGACTCTCTGGAAACCTGGGAGATAACCAACTGGCCTGATGAAGCTTGTGATCCCTCAGAACCTTGCAGATACCAGCTGGCCTGGTAACGCCTGAGACTCTTCAGAACCTTGCAGATACCAGCTGGCCTGGTAACGCCTGAGACTCTTCAGAACCTTGCAGATACCAGCTGGCCTGGTAACGCCTGAGACTCTTCAGAACCTTGCAGATAACCAGCTGGCCTGGTAACGCCTGAGACTCTTCAGAACCTTGCAGATACCAGCTGGCCTGATGAAGCTTGTGATCCCTCAGAACCTGGCAGATAACCAGCTGGCCTGGTAACGCCCGAGACTGTTCAGAATCTTGCAGGTGAAGCCAGTTCTCCATTTTGCCTTAGTCACTTAGCAGAGAGGCAGCGTGTCTCCACTTTATACAGCTTCAAGCTCCACAACATTACTTGAGATACATTTTACCTCACGCAGGAAGTGTCATATAAATCCAGGCACTTGTCATTTCATGCCTGGTCTTGCAAAATCAAAGCAATCCTCAAATTAGATAACCCTATTTAATGCTTCTGCAGTACATTTGATCTTTGCGGGTGCTGGCAAGCCAAGGAACGACCCCTTCTAGTGCAATTCAAAATCAAATAAGCTTCCCAAAAATATCTTAGTTGCAATGTTGGTCATATTCATTCAAGTACAGTACCATAATCATGAATAGGATTATTAGGGCAATCGTTAATTAAACTCGTATTAAATAGAATATACACAATTATCACCTTATTGTGTGCATGTAACCATGTTACATTTTTAGACTAAATGTCAGACAGTTTTCCCAGCTTGTGAAAATGTCACAGTTCTGACTTTAACATGACTTTAAGAGATTGCTTTTATTCAAAGGAAAGACGATGCATGCGGCTAACAGTTTAGCACAAATAGCACTTTTTTTTTTTGCTGTTGCTGTGTTCTCACATAATTATAGTCTTAATACATGTCACTGACTTTTTTACCCATCCGATCTTTAAGGAACAGCATGACCATTGTGTCACCTGGTCTCCTGCCAGCTCTGCATCAGGTAAGCAGAGATCCTTTGTACTTATAATGCCTCCATTTCAACATTTAAATCTAAGTATAGCACGTATCCTGCAGCTCTCTCAGTCCGAATCTGATACGTCAGAGATCAAACCTGGATTCTAATTATAGACTACAGACTGTTTCAGATGGCTAGAATGGAAAGTGGGATATAAAGCCACTGGAAGGTATTGTTTCAAATCTTCTCAGCTTATTTGTGGATAGCACAAGAAAAGGAGAGAATGTTGCATGCTTTGGAAGTTATTACGTAAAGGTGGGTGATGTTAAAGGTTATGTTAAAACACATTGTGTCTTACTGTCACAAGACTTGGACTACCGGAAACCTATGATTACTGAGGATGGCAATCAGTATCACCCTGGCAGCATCATTCCTTTTAAATGTTTGTGTTTATTGGGGACAGGATTTATAGTAGCCCAGGTTTAATGCCCATGAATGCACATCCTCAACTATTGATGTTGTCCTGAATAGAATCTCATCACAGCAGCATTGTTTGGTAAGGGATGAAAGCAGCTTTTTTGATAACGCAAAAAGCAAACCTCATTTAGACATTCTCTTGCTGTATCATTGCTGTATGATTTTTCCTCTGTCTCATTCTTTATTCTCTGCTTCCATATCTGTGTTGAAATAAACCCTGTAATGGTAACATCTTTCCTTATAACCTCCTCCTTGTTGACAAGAGACACTATGAAAAAATTATGTTGCAGTATTATTTGTTTGTCTGTGTTTTATTATTGTTTGTTTGAAAATGGCCTCTGATAGACCCAGGATCTACTTATTAAAAGTTCAACTTCAAAAACTGTAGACCAAAATTATGGAAGGGTCTTGATTGGTGAGTAGTCTCTTAAAATGTTCCCCCTCTCTTTCTGTAATGGTATATTGCATCTTCTCACTTCAAGGAGTTACGTTGCTAAATTGTATAAGATGGAATAGACGGTAGCTTCAACAGGGGGAAGCTCAATACAATAGGGGGTAGTACAGTACAGGGCAGTACCGTTACATTTGTTAGAGTACTTTACAGGGCAGTACCGTGGTATTCATTAGAGTACTGTACAGGGCAGTACTGTGGTATTCATTAGAGTGCTGTACAGGGCAGTACCATGACATTCATCAGAGTATGTACAGGGCAGTATCGTGACATTCATTAGAGTGCTGTACAGGGCAGTACCATGGTATTCATCAGAGTACTGTACAGGGCAGTATCGTGGCATTCATTAGAGTACTGTACGGGACAGTACCATGGTATTCATTAAAGTACAATATAGGGCAGTACCGTGGCATTCATTAGAGTACAGTATAGGGCAGTACTGTGACATTCATTAGAGTACAGTGTCATGCAACGCTGACTGAGAGACAACAATATTTCAGAATGCATGCAACCCTTTGTGATGTTTCTCTCAGAGATTGAGCCCTGATACCATCCAATTAATGTCAAGGATGACTTTTGTGCATCTGTAGAACTGCCCTAACTCTCTAGCACAGACACACAAATGCTGTAAGCTAGATTCATTATTTCAGAAACTCGACTGACTTACTGACTTACACCATGACAACAATACCGTGACAGCCAACCTGGCTATGGAGCTGGTCATCCCCAGAGCACCGAATGTGTTTCACGACTTAGAACTCCAAATCAGAATACGAAATATGAAAAGGGTCCCCAACAAACCAAGGCCTTGGGCTCAAAACATTATTGTAAGATGTTCTGGTGCTGAGAAGTTGGCCAATTAGGAGGAAGTGTCACAACCACCCAGGTCTTCCCTCTGTGAAATGCCCTGGAAACATCGGGAACCCTGGTTTTCTACCCTTCAGGCTGGTCCTCCCTTATACCAACAGGTGAATCTGCTGCACAGCTCAACGTAAAGGTCAATAAGAAAGGATTATTTCATATTCCCTTTCCCCTACTTTCGCCACGTTCGATTTTGCAGCGATTAATAGGAACCCAAATGCCACACATTCTCAAATGACCAATTTCCTCCATGCTATTGAATTACGCTGCACCTCAGGCACCGCCCATCCATGCTAGTTGAACACTCGCAAGCTCTTCTTAAGTGAGATTACGTTCAGGTTCTCTGCTCATCCTCTTCGTCACTGACCTTCCTCACCGCTCTCCATGTAGAAAAGGCCACCGCATTGAACGGCTAGACTATAGATGACTCATACAGCTCTGTAGGAAAGCATACTTATCATGGTTGTCGGCCGTTGGTTTTCCAAGACACCTTAAGGCAAATGCACTAATTGTAAGTCGCTCTGGATAAGAGTGTCTGCTAAATTGTGAATGTGAATGATGTAAAATGTTAAATGTAGGTTAATTGGACGCTTTTGAAGCCTGTCTGGTTAGGGTTGAGGAGATAATTCAAAGGAAAGTTAAGAAGTAATAGATAGCGGCCTCAAATGTCTTGGTGGGGAAAGACAGGAGGGATACCGGCAGGTACTTTCTGACATCAGGCTGTTTAACCACGATTATTTTAGATAGGAACTTCCATGAACATGTTAAATACAGAACTATATTACATTATATAATGTAGATCTTTGAAACGAATAATGCAACATGCATTGTGTCTGCAGGCAGTTCTTCATAGCATTGTTTTCTCTTTCTGCAAAGGTTGTTTTCATTAAGATTAAAAATGTATTTCTCTCTGAGTTGTTGTATGAATGATGCACGAAAAGTGAGAGATGATCTTTCGTGAATTAGGCCTTTGGAGGTTGGCAGTTTGAATAGGCATCTGGAAAAGTGAGTGAATGCTTTCTGCAACATAAAGGTACTAACGTACCCTCCGCCTCAGCTAAATGTGGCTTTCGGGGACGGTCCCAAATCCTTGACAAGTATGCTACTTAGGAGTAGGTATCAAAGGCCTACAGGTTTCCACACTTCCCTTAAAACATTATTGATGGGAAGCTTAGCTGCAAGTGCTTGCCCTCCGGCCTATAGATGCTATCTATCGATCAGTTTAGAACAGAGAGAATGGAGCCCTTCCAGACTCCAAGTGCATTTTCCTACACATTGTCCATTATGCCAGTTGTGCGCCACAGGTTGGCTTGACAACCAAATTGAATCTGGTTGCCATGACTCAAGAATCGCATTGCCGTTTTCTTTGTGCCCGAATGCAATCCCTTCAAAATATGTTATGCTACAGCCACAGTCGAGGCTGCCATTAAATAATTAGTGAGAGATCATTTGAGAGATAAACATCTGCAAAATTTGCAGCCTTTTAGAAAACGTATACAATTACATTCTGGGAAAATGTGTGTTCATCATCATTACCACACACCAACTTGGCCTTTCTTTTTTGAATTCAGACTGGAATCTTGTATCATGGCCGGAAACATTGCCTATGTTGGACTTGGGTGGACGAGGTCTAAGCCTCTGCCTCTAGTGCACACAACGCTGTGGCATGAGTGCATCGCCCATGGATATTTCAGCCCCCTGTCTCCTGTATCTACCCTATGGTGCTTCCTCCCAAAGGAAACTTGAATGCGTTAACACACCTTAAGTACAACCTCACACTCAAGACTCTGACGGTCCATCCGACTGGGATCCACGAGTAGAGAACCAACACACTACATTAAATGTCTACATGCTGGAGTGTATTCAACCATAGCACAGTGCTTTGCCCTCTGGACAGTGTTTCCCAGCATGACACGACTTTACACAGGCCTGCATACACCAAAAGTACCACCTACAACACTTTTTTCAAGCTCTGAACCTCATCACAGTTTAAACTTTTACCACCACATATTAATTATCAAAGTAACAGAAAGTGAGTCAGGGGACGGGACCAAACGTTGTCATGCTCTCCCACTCAGCCACAGTGGGACTCTTCACGGCCCTGTGTGGCCAATATTTTGGACATGCTCCATGGGAACCGTCAGCGCTACTGAGACCTCCCTCCACGTGATGATCTCATCTGTGACAGGTGGGCTTGCCGCTCTAGTTCTAAGCCAGCCAATAGCTTTTGAGTATGGCTGCCTCGGGTTTCGTCTACATCGCTGTTTATAGCTTAAGGGATTTCATTGTGTTGTGGGTCTTATTAATTAGCTGGGCATCAGCAACACGTTATCTTGTTAACTTTCTGGCGGCAGATTTTGCATATATGTTGCTTTGTCCTAGGTGTGTACATGTTAATTACAAATGTAACTACTTATTACAAATGTTTTAACAATATGTTTCAGTTTCTGATGAGTTGCCTATTGAGATGTAGGTACGTATTCATTTCAAATGTAACTACATGGTGTTACAAAGGTTTTAGGATTTAGCTTGACATTTCCAGAAGTTGCTTATTCCAAGATAGGTAAATATGGATGTTCTTACATAACATTTGTTTGTAGAAAACATTGTATCTAGGCAATATGCATGGGAAATTAGACTTTATCATGTGTTTGTTAAAGATGTATTCTGCAACCTTTCATGATTTCAAAACTATTTTTAAAACATGTTTGGTGTAATTATTCATATGGAGCAACAGAGCCGACAGCAAAAGTGTAAATCCAAAATTGTATTTACATGTGTAACAAGAGATTGTGTAATTACTAAGGACAGATTGTGTAATTACTAAGGACAGATTGTGTAATTACTAAGGACAGATTGTGTAATTACTAAGGACAGATTGTGTAATTACTAAGGACAGATTGTGTAATTACTAAGGACAGATTGTGTAATTACTAAGGACAGATTGTGTAATTACTAAGGACAGATTGTGTAATTACTAAAGCAAAAAGTATATGTTATTAGACACTTGGCAAAACATCGTGCAGGATATTTTGTAATTATCAATTTTTTTCGGAACATGTTTACTAGCCTATACCAATAGATTATTATTCCTTTCAAATTACAGTGTAGTACCTGTGGAATTACAATGTTGTTAACAAAGTTGTTAATATGTGTCTTAGCAGTTACATAGTGGTAATTGTCAAGTTAAGGGAATATGTCACCCAATTGTTTTCTTATTTCTTAGTATGTCACCATCTAGGAATGTCTCTGGGAACTGTCTGGGATTTACTGGAAACAAGACCAAACCTCCAAGCAACCTTTCCTCTATTTCCTTGGAAAATCCCCCAAATATCTTTGGCTACATCCCTGATAGGAAACTAGTTATGTAGTAAAGATTGTATTTGTAGGGATTCCCTTCCCTTCCCTTCCACTAGGACCGCACTGCACCAGATCCAGTTATGACCCCTCACACTGTGGGGGTTTT
>JACXGK010000152.1:113044-148586 GCA_016801125.1 Novumbra hubbsi | reverse complement strand
ATACACCCTGCCCAGACCTGTAGTATACACCCTGCCCAGACCTGTAGTACACAGCGTGTCCAGACCTGTAGTATACAGCGTTTCCAGACCTGTAGTATACACCCTGCTCAGACCTGTAGTATACAGCCTGCCCAGACCTGTAGTATACACCCTGCTCAGACCTGTAGTATACAGCCTGCCCAGACCTGTAGTACACAGCGTGTCCAGACCTGTAGGATACACCCTGCCCAGACCTGTAGTATACACCCTGCCCAGACCTGTAGTACACAGCGTGTCCAGACCTGTAGTACACAGCGTGTCCAGACCTGTAGTACACAGCGTGTCCAGACCTGTAGTATACAGCCTGCCCAGACCGCACTATGCTTGGTGTCAAATGGGATTTGTACGATTGCCCGGTGTATTGTCCGGAACCCAAACCAATAACACCAGACAGGACTCAATCAAGTGCTCAATGAATTTTAATGATTTCAAATACTATCAAAACCCAGCCCCAGAGGCAATACTTAAGATGTCCAAGGTGTCTACTGGTATGCCTGACCTCACCTCTAAGTTCTCCTGATTAAATGGACTTAGTTATGCTGTGGGGCTGTCAGCCTCCCCTGTAGAGGGGCACATTTGTTGTGATTACAGCATGAAGCTTAACATTCTCCGATTACTTCTAATAATCTAGTTTTGTCTGAAAAACAAAAATAGAATGACATTTCAGTTTTATTCTATTTTGGCAATGCTTATCTTTTTTGCAATTCTGTCTACTTTCTGTCTACAATAAAATCCTAAACCGGGCGCTGCTACCCCCTGGGGTTATAGCCAGAATGAACCTGCTGGCACGTAGTTGGAAGTGGTGAAAGTAAATGTACCATTTTCTAATTGCTCCGTAGAACTAGACGTTCGTTCCGTAAAAGCGATTTAAAAGTATGTGGTATATAATGTCCTGTCATCAAAGGCTGCCTGCCATTAGTTAGATTATCTTGTTACTCCCTTTTGATGAAAAATTGACGTAAGTCAAAGTGATAGAAGCTCTGAGTCTAATGAAAGGGCAACAATTTTTTCCCTTACACTAAAGCGGTTTTTGAAGTCATGTCACTGCTGTGGGTGAAGGCTTAGTGATGCTATGCAATTAAACACTCCTAGGTTTTTCTCCTAAGACATGTTCCTTGGAGGGTTTCATTGGCACAAAGACTGACATCAGAGCACAAAACAAAACTGCAGTGCTCAGAGTATAGAAAGTCTAGGCCAATGTTCCTTGAGTCTGAGGCTGACTTGGGGTTGGCTGTGTGTGAGTAGTTGGTTTAGGTTGGATTAAGGTTGAAATTGGCTTTGTGTATGGAACAACCTCTGCGTTAAAAACACTATGGGTTCTTGCAGAACAGAACCTGGACGCGGTCATTATGTTTTGTCCCCCAACTGCATTGCCCAAAATTGTGAGAGACAATCTGTTCTGTCTCTTCATCCTGACTTGTTTATGTACTGTGTTTGTGTTTTATGTTTGTGAATAACTGTCTGTCTTACCCCCGAAAAACCAGTCACATACTAATCTTTGCTCAGGAAATAAACCACACTATGTTGTCTCAGAGCAACTTGCCACTGTTCATTCCATTACACCTACATCACGGATGTCCAGCCAACGTTCATTCCTCCCTTTTCTTCCCAGGGGGATTTAGGTGAACAAGGTACACCCGGTGAAAAGGGATCCATAGGCGAACAGGTGAGATGCTCCCATTGGGGTTGTTTTGTAATACGGATACTTTCCCATTGTGCTGTACCTGTCATGTCTGTCAGTTAAGTCATACATGAAGTTGTAAGGCTTGACATTGTAAGATAAGTCTTTAGGAAGCAATGAGGCACTTGGGTTTGTGATGAATATACGCTAGGTTTTGTGATAACTATACACTAGGGTTTGTGATAATAATACACTAGGGTTTGTGATAAATCAGCATTAAGTATTCCAACCACTCTGTTTATGAATACAAATAGATTCTACTTTTTCACCCAAACAACATTTGGGAATTATCCGTGTTAGATTACTGTGTTGTAAAACCTCTTACAGGGAACCAGTGGAGCACCAGGTCTTGCTGGGAGTGCCGGATCTAAAGGAGAAAAAGTAAAGGACAAACATGTTACACCAATATTATACAACAACAAGCCATTACATTACTAAGGAGTTCATTAGTTAATTACCTCCAAGGTTTCTACTTTGTTCTGACAGGGTGAATCAGGGCTGGCAGGCGATCAGGGATTACCTGGACCATTGGGACCGAAGGTGAGTCCTCATTTTATCTCTTCTTCTTGGTTCTATACATGGTTCTCTGACGGTACCATGACCAGTACTGCAGGTCACTTTAAAGTTCAGGGTCTGTTTTAGTAAATGAGAGATACTCTGTAGGGAGACGACATGCTGCTGTCACTTTTTGTGGGGTTGACATTTTAACACTGTCATTTTTGTTTTTTAACACCTGTTGATTCTGTAAGGTATAATATGCATCTATCCCTGGATGCCTTCTAAGGTAATGTGAGAAATACATCCGAGAGGGTGTTTGTTCATAACGGATACATGGGGGTTTCACTCACAGCTCTACTGCTCACAGCTCTACTGCTCACAGCTCTAATGCTCACAGCTCTAATGCTCACAGATCTGATATTCACAGCTCTGATGCTCACAGCTCTAATGCTCTTTGCCAAGTGACCAATAAATAAACTAACACTTCTAATACAAGAAATGTTTTGTATGTTCCATGGTTTTTATTTAAAGGCTATTTGTATTTCTCATTACGGTCTTAAAGCCATGGCTCACAGACTATACCAAGTCACAGTGAGCAAGTTTGTGATGCATTAATTAATATCAATTGGAGGATATTGAATAGTTGAACTATTTTTATCACCCACAAACTGCATTCAGAATGACTGCAATAGGTAAATACTTCCTGATCAAGAATATTTAAACCATGTCACATGTTACTCTCCAATTCCATTCTCACTTTTAATTCCAGGATCAGTGTAATTTAAAAAAAGACACACTTTGCTGATGTTTCACTAGGAAAGGTGGGAGTTATTGAACCTCGATATCCACGGCTATGGGTGATTGGGTGGTCTCATCTGAGACAGCATTAGATAGAACTGTGTCATTTAAGAATACTGTTGCATCTCTCTGATAGAGTGCAGTAAAGCTGGTGGTGGAACGACACAATTGAAGGCACATCATTGGTGTTCATTGTGGTAATTCATCTCATCCCCACGCAGGCAGTCTGCTCTTTGAAAACCGTTCTCCTGTGTTTTACGCTGCGTTGGATGATTTGTGGCTTGTGAAGTTAAAGGAGAAAGGCAGCAAAGTTTTATTTTGGTTCTGTCTACGTTATCTTCTTTCAAAGGCGGTCTTGTTCTTTATGTTCTGAATGTTAGTGGGCGTTTAGACGTTTGATGGACAATTACCTCTGCTTGTTATCGATTTCCTGAGACTTGGTTGGCTGACTTTCCATTGTCCGACAGCTGGAGGGAGGGAGGGAGGGAGGGAGGGTGAGCCAGAGGGAAGACACGAAAGAGAGAGTGAGGGAAGAAGGGGGAGGGAGAGTACTGTATTTAAGAAATGTAGAACACTAACTCAGGTTTGGCCTGCATGCTTTGTGACTGCCCAGCCAGAAGGCTCAGCTCAGCAGGAGAGTCTGCCCCCTGCTGACAGAACAGAGGAATGCATTGATGCTGTTAGTTTAAAGAGTTAGTGCAAAGAAACACTGCACAACAAAGAAACGTAGGGAACACGTAATCATCAAAGAATAACACCAAGTCAATTAAACTTCAGGGATATCACTCTGTCCAATTAGGAAGCATATCGCTTCCAATTAGGAAGCATAAGCGAATGTGAATCGATGTCTCCCGTTTTGGTGCAAATTAAGGTGACAACAGGTGCACTGGAGAGGATTTGGTTTTGCTGGTGAAGGGCAACAGGCAAATCCAGTGCAGTGTCAAGAGCATGGAGGAGAGACCAGGAGACGGGCCGTTACCCGAGGCGGGCTGGACAGAGCCTTAGAGGGCATCAACCCAGCAGCAAGACCAATATCTGCTCCTTTGTGTGAGGAGGAACAGGAGGAGCACTGGCAGAGCCTTACAAAATGACCTGGCTACTTGTGTGCGTGTTTCTGACCAAGCTGTAGAAAACAGATTCCATGAGGGGGGCATGAGGGCCTGACGTCCTCTAGTGGGACCTGTGCTCACGGCCCAGCGCCGCGCAGCACGATTGGCCAGAGACGGCTGTTAGAGAGATAATATCCTCAGACCCTTCATCAGACCATACGCTGGTGCAGGACAATGTCGGGCCTCATGTGGCCAGAATGTTGCCATTGACTGACCCTCATGTTCCAGTGATCATCCGGTGGAGGTCAAAAACACATCCCAAATCGCAACAACACCTGTTAGGGGGGAACACTAATCTCTGTTATGAGGAACCATTGGGTGAGTGAGATCTGAGTGCAATGAGAAGCTTCCTCTGCTATGCTCTGTAGGGAGCATTAGCTCTACCTCAGAAGGAAGCAGCCTGAAGTGTGAGTAAAAACATGTCATTCAGTCATGTCATTATTTGCAATTCTCTTTTTTTTATGATTCATTTTTGATCTATTGAAAAATCTACAAAAGTCTGGTGTGTCCCAACAGCTAATAAAACTGAAACCTTCCTAAACCTATTCCCCCTCCTAAAGAAGTCAATATTTTATTTGTAAACAACCATTCCATTAGTGTGGTTAACCGCACCCTAATCTCAGCTAATGGTCAACCCCTCCATTATATCAGCCAATGGTGTAATGCTAGTAAAGATCAAAATCTGTCACTATAATGTATGGTCCCTTTGTTGCTACAGGGAATTCAAGGAGACTCTGGATTTTCTGGGTTACCTGGACCCAAAGGTGTCAGTGTGAGTAGAAGCTTAAGTACAATATGTATAGTGTACATAAGCCTTGTTCATCAACACCTTTCTTAGGCTAGCCTTTGTTTTTTCTAAAGCTCTTTTGGCTGTTACTGTATGTCTGTGTTGTGCTATGTTAGGGGGAGAAAGGTTTGAAAGGAGATAAAGGATCAGCAGGATTAAGGGTAAGTATTATTACATGAGTTATATTTGATTCAAAAGATCACTATGCATCAGAGGTCATCACAAGCATGACTGGTTAAAGAAATCAAATATAAATGCATGTAACGTTTTGAGAATAGAAAGCACCAGAAGGTTTGATTAACCCAGAGACAGGGAAAACAGCAGAGGCAAACACACCTAAGGGAAATGAACAAGCACACTATATGTTGATCAAGACCAGTTCGTATGACAATATCGAGAAGTAATCTAATTTTCACAGGTGGCAGATTCTTCCTATTTAATGGTTCAGTCAGTGGTTTGGAGAAGGCCTTCATCTCAAGATGGAGCCCTGGAGGGGAATGATGGTTTAAGCAGATGTGGATTGGCTTCCTTGATGCACTTTCCACACTTCCTGTCCTGGGGCATTAAGGGGCAGATCTTGAATACACTACACATTCAGGACCAGCTACCAACCTGTAGAAGTGCTTAACAATTGACTGAGACCCCTGAGGTTTTTGAGGGTCTTGTGCACAATATTGAGTGCTGTGTGTCCTCCACATACTGGACTTCATGGTTATGGTTGTGAACTTGGTTTGTTATTGGACCTTTTGAAAACAGGCCCTGGTTTCACTTGATGATGTGAAATTACAGGAGTTTCTGGGAAGTGTAAGGAAATGACTGGTGTAAAATCAGAATGATGTGCAGACAATGAGGAGATGATTCACATGATAAACTGGCAAAAGAAACAGACTTCCTACATAAAGTTCCTACATATTCGAGGAACTTTCAATAGGTTCACTGCTTTTTTCAGACGTCCGGTTGGAAGGTTACATCTCGTATCACATGAAACCAATAAGTCACTATTTAATGCCTGTGGAGTAGAGAGAATGTCTTTGCATGTCCCCTTAAGGTCAAGGCTGTCAACACAAGTAGGAGATGATGAACAGTGTACTGCTTAGCTAATTGATTTACCTTATGACTCCCCGTCATCAACCTTGAATGAAACCATGTAGCAGGTTTGAAAAACAGCTTGTGGGGTTCAGTAGACACACCATGATGATGATGATGGTTGTGTGTTCAGTCGTTCTGAGCAGTCAAGCAATAGCAGCTATTCAGCCAGCCGGTCAGTCATTCAGTTATCACAGAGAACAGAATTGTGTGGCAAATTGTTATCTGACAGAGGACAGAGGTATTGGTTTAGAAATCCTGTGTTTACCTTGAAGACACTTTCTATTTCACATTGAACATTGTTCCATGTATCTTAGGGTGAAACGGGAATTGCTGGATTCCCCGGAAAGCCTGGTGTTCCTGGAAAAGATGTGAGTTGTCAACTGTGAATGTTTTTCAGTAGAATAAAGATGTTTGTAAAAGAGAAGGACGTGTGTGTTTCTTGCACTATCCTCGGTCCTAAATGCTGCTTGTCTACACTTCCTGTCCAGGGCTTGAAGGGAACCGTGGGAGCTTCAGGACCAGGAGGGGTGAAAGGAGATAAGGTTTGGGCTCCTCTCTATCAAACATCGTTTTCACCCAAGATCTTTGAAAAACTTTCAGCTAGTGGCCTAAGGTTGTCCGCTACTCTGATGTAGATTTACTACTGCTGGGGCATAGATTATGTTTTTTTTTTCACCACTACAATACAGCACATAACGTTAAAACATGGTAAACATTAAAATATTGTTTTGTTTCTGTCTAAATCATTAGTTTAGTTGTATGTGTTTTCCAGACATTCCTCTGTTCTCCCCCTCTGTTCATTCCCAGCATCGACTTCCCACCTCTCTGTCTGTCTGTCTCGTATGATAGCACAGTGGATTCGGGCTGTCTATAATTACTGGATGTGTAAATCTTCATAGGAACACACACACACACAATGAGCCTTAGTTTTGCCTCAAGCAGTGCATGAAATGTTCATGTAACACACTACATCCCATAAATGATTGTTTATTTTTGTCATCTGAAATAATACCCCACCAATTATTTAAAGAGCTGACTTCCTGTCTGTTTTCACCATCTTTCAGGGGGAGATGGGTCCTGCTGGAATGCCCGGGGATGTGGTATGTCATGTTATGTGCTGTATTCTTCACTAGCATGTAGAGTAAAGACATACTCAAAGTTAAAAACATACTCAAAGTGAAAACATACTCAAAGTAAAGACATACTCAAAGTGAAAACATACTCAAAGTGAAAACATGATCACATGCAGATGTGATTTTTGTTTTCCTGGATGAATATGTCTTTAGCTTAACATTTTCGTTTTTCACAGGTTCAAAGGGAAGGCTTAAAAGGGGAGGCTGTGAGTACATTGATGTCTTATTTGTAGCTTGAATTTCTCTGTTCTGTATTTTGCTCATAGGTCTGAAACATAAGTACTGTCAAAATTGTTACCAAGTCTTCTTCTGTAATGATAAAGCCGCTTTTTACTCATGAGAGTAAGAATATTAGAACACACAAAATACAATGTCTACATTTGGTTGGTACATCATTTGCTTAAAAAACTTTTTTTTTCTCCCCATGGCGAAATTAGTACATTTATTTTTGCATTGAGCTGGAGGGTATCCAAACAAATCTCACTTAGGGCGCCAAAAGGCTAGAGACGATTCTTCTGTTGGCGATTTCTACTGGTCATTTTTCTTTTGTTTGTTTTATGTTCCAGGGACCTCCAGGAGCTCCTGGCCCTTCAGGGCCTGAAGGACCCCCAGGACCTCCTGTAAGATACAAACATTGTCTGTAAATGTTTCTGCATAGTTTACAAATGACAGATGAAATGTTCTACTAGCTCAACCAGTCAAAGCTAGGTGAACAATTACACACTCTTCCCCCCCCCCCAGGGTGCTCAAGGTCAAATTGGTTTACCGGGCGAACCTGGAGAGTTTGGCCAGCGGGTAAGACTCCATCATTTATTATGTATAACATGCCTTTGATTCCAGATTGACATTAATGGTGGCATTAGCTGTACTTTCCAACACATACTTTCCAGTTAGCTTTCACTACATGGTTCTAAGAGGTGTTTTCTCTGTACCAAAGCACAGTAGTCATAGTTACTTGTTATTGGCAATGCCCAGTAATCTGTATCACAGCAGTAAAAGCAGTTGGACTGCTGTTGGATGCCTCTATGTTTTCTAGAGGGACAGTTAAAGTGAACATTCTCCCAGAAACAAGGAGGGCGCTATAGGTTTATGAGCCATAACATGCCTGTTAAAATATACTAACAAGATATACAGTTATTATCTCCTTGTTAAAATGCTTATGATTACATTACAAGTCACAGCTGTGCAGCTGTTGCCTGTGTGGTATTTCTTTGTACCATCCCTGGGTGGATCTAATGTGTTCATGAACATCTCTACCGCTGCCTCCTGTGTGGTGGAACCAGATACTGTAATAACATGCCTCACAACAGTCACATTACCCAATTGTCTTTGAGTTCATTTGAATAATTCACTAGACACTTATCTAGTGACTTCCAATGCCCCCCCCCCCCCCCCCCATTTTAGACCTGTCAGCAGTTCCACCCCAGGAACACCACATAGGCTGTAACAGAGACAGAAAGGAAACAATGTGACGAGTGACTAATTGGACTGATTTACACAGCCAGGCCTTCTGGCGAAAGTTGGAAGTTACATTCGCTTTAAATGACAACACGAGGGTAGTTTTGTGAGGAATTGCCTGGGAATACCATGACGACTGTGCATTTAAAACAACGCGCGACAGCATTTTTCATGTTTTCAAAAACATTTGTTCCCCAAATAACCAGTTAAAGGACCTACCCCTCACAAATCAACCTCATAAGGTTCCTCAGACAGTTGTTTGAGGAGCCATTTAAAAGGGCTCTTTATTGAACGTTCTGGGTTTTCATTTAAGAACCTCTAAAAGATCCTTCCGGAATATGTTCTTTTTAAAGTGATGGTGAAGCAATTAGGCCTTGCCTGTCTACAGCCCTTGCGAGGTGGGTCCCTTGGCTAGGCATCACAACAGTCAGTTACAGCTTGGTCTGTTTTTACGTGGCATGAAGGACTTTACTTTGAGGCTGTGCGGTACTGTTAGATGTCTCTCCACTGTTGTGGGATGACGGCCTAGTCTGAGCACATGAACTGGTGTGTGTCTCGGCTCCTTATACACACAGCAGTGGTCATCAGTCAAGTGACTCACCTCACAGATGAGCCGCCCACCCAGATTGTGTATCCTATCAGTTACGACAGTTGGATGCCCGTTGGTGAACCAGGGTGCAGTGTGTTAAACTGCCCTGCAGGTGTCAGCATATCACTTGGTAGGGAATGAGAGAGGGTTCCAAGAACAGCAGAGTTTTAATAAGACCCACCCTAGTATAAATCCACTTCTTCCATGAAAGACAATGGCCTAAGCTTATAAGCCCATACGTTTCTATAATGAATACATTAGGATTGGTAATTTTGGTGAAATTATTATATTTTTGGCCTATAAGTGGGAAAGTCATTGGTTTACTTTGGAGGTTTCCTTGAAAATGTGTTTTTTCCAAGTACATTCCCTTTACATTCTTTTCATCTTATTGTTTGGTTCAAGGCTGGGTATTGTTTGGAATGTTTGCACATGGATTGTAATGTATATATCTTGTCATGGTTATTTTTCATGTTTAACAAAAAAATCCAAGAAGTAACTCTGGAAAAATCGTATTATTATCTAAACAATTGCAGGAAATGACTGATTAACTGATCAACAAATGACCTTGCATCATAATAACTCATAATTCATAGTTCATTCAGTCAGTATTTACTTGTGACTTATTAGACATGCTTTAGCTTTTGTTTTGTTTAATTTAATTTATTTTAATAGACAGTCTGAAACTCTAGTGTACAGTAAAATGCAAATCAATTTATAACTTATCTAAAATGCATTTTTCTGGATTTATTTGTTGTTATTCTGTCCCTCACTGTTTAAATAGACCCACCATTAAAAAGATAACCCGATAATTTCTTTGTCAGTGGGCCAACGTACAAAATCATCAGGGGATCAAATATTTTTTTTTTCCTCCACTGTGTAACAGAACTGATAGGTAACAACTTGGTAACAATTTGAATGAAAAAAACTTTATATAGGTAAAATAAACATATTCATTCTTTCCTTTTAAGGGCAAAAAAGGTGAAAGTGGACTACCTGGTGTTGATGGGTTGCCTGGACCACCAGTAAGAATACCTACCATTTTATTTCACTAAACCGTACATTGCTTGGGAGGTACTCTCAATGTCTTTACACATTACACATTAATCAAAGTGAATCAGTTAAAACAGGACACTGAATGTTTAGTAGAAAAGAGCCCCCAGCTAATACCTGAAGGCCATTAGCGCCGCATACACCCACCAACTGACGTTCAATCACATACACTACAGAATACTCTACAGTCCTACTGATGAATACTAATATGTACATATCTCTGATAGTTTCTTATTACTCATAATCCATATAACTTTTATTTGTACAGTCCATTGATGGGTGAAGTCATCGGGGGTTCTTAACTTGAGATGTTTAAAATGATTTCTAACAATACTGGATCTGTTTATAGGGTCCTGAGGGCCCTTCGGGATTACAAGGAACCTCGGGAAAAACCGGACCTCCCGTGAGTTCAAATCTGCCAGAAATATTTTACTTGAAAAATGTATTTAAAAAATATCCTCTCTGTCAGCTTTTACCACAAGCAGGAAATTGTTTTGGTAATGCAACATTTGATTAATGTTATCTTCTAAGGGGCTACCTGGCGAGATTGGATTTTCCGGAAAACACGGAGAGCCAGGCAAACCTGTAAGTTCACAGTACATTTTCCCCAATTTCAGTTACATGTTGGAGCTGTTCTAATGCCATGTGACGTTGAGTTGTCTAAGATGCCAAGCCAACATCATGTGTATTGTTGTAAGGGTTTACCTGGAAACGACGGGCTGGACGGAGTCCCAGGAAGTGATGGAACCAAGGTAAATATTGGATATTGGTGATCAGTATTTCATAGCCAATTGAACAATTCCTGTTTGTTTTTCCTGACAGCAACAATAACGAAAGATCTAGCGTCCCCTTAATCATCAGAGGAATGTGTGCCGGCATTCTATCCTTACTGACCCTTCAGGTTCCTTACGATGTTGTCAAATATGGATTTCATGATCAGTCCCTGTCTAAACCTACATTTATCAAGCTGTGAATCTCCGTAGGGTCCCAGAGGAGAATCGGGAGTGGATGGCTTCCCTGGGAAACCAGGTCCTAAGGTACGCTGTTTATATGCTGTCGGAAAAGGGGACTTATAAAATATCTGTTTGAACTAAGTTACTGGGACATTTGAATGGACTGGAGTTGTGCAACTTAATCAAGGGCGTTGGATCTTTACAGCTTTACATCGGTAACATCTACGAACTTCAAGGTGAACCAGAAATGTCAAACATAGTCTGAGAGATCGTAATCCTGTTGGTGATCGAGACATTGTAAAATATTTTCAATCCGTGATTCTGGTGTGAAACTATTGTTCGGTAGCTGACACCGTTCTGATGATGACTGAATGTGTTCCTTCTAGGGTGATGAAGGCCCGCCTGGTCCACGAGGACCTCCCGGAGAGGGGGTGAGTGGCTTATTCCTGTCAATCACGGAAATCATTCTATTCAAATAATACCAATCTAAGCCTTCAAATAGGAATTACATTTTTTCACCAAAAATCGTTATACGAATTAAGATAGTACTTGTATAACCTAAAATCTTTAAGTTCATTCAAATAATACCTGTGATCTGAAATTGTCGTTTTCTGACGAATAGCTACCTGAAACCGTTATTTGCAACGGAAATGCCCCTTGAACACCTTGGTCTTTCTATGTGTTTGTGTGTCACAGGGACAAGAGGGTTTAACCGGACCTCCGGGGGCCCTGGGACCAAAGGGAGAGAAAGGAGGACAGGTGATTTTGAATTATTTTCTCAGATGAAGCCACAAAGCTGAGCGGGCGCTTCATCCCAGTAGAAGTTGGTATCTAAATCGCTATGTTCTCTTATCTTCATGTCCTGTTTCTGCTTGTTCAGGGTGACCGGGGAAAGGATGGGTCTTTCGGGCCCAAGGGAGACAAGGGAGACAGGGTAAGCCAGATGAGCAATACTGAATCAGAAGGGACACCTGTTGTACATCACCACATCCTATAGAGGCCTACCAACTCTGTTACTAGAATGGATGTCTGACAGGAAAACACAAACAAGATTCTTGTTATTCGGTTTTGTTTTGTAGAGGAATTTGAATAAGCATATGCTTATTAGCTTGAAAGCAATTTCTACTTCGTACAAGATAGTAGCTGCTTGTAGGTTCCTCAGAGTGTTTTGGTCACAAAGACTTCCTCTACCCTTTGCCGAATTAACTACCCTCAATGCGACTACATGTCTGTATTTTGTAAAACTTTTCAGATTTTCCAGAAATCCTGGTTAGAAGACTCCTGTTATTGCGATTGAATAAAATGAGAAAATCCCCTACAAGGATTTCTGAAAAAACCTGGGAATTTTGTAGAAAGTTACCCCCATCCTAGTTGTAATGGGTCATTAACTGTCTTTCCACAGGGTGACATGGGACTCAAAGGATCTCCAGGAATTCCAGGAAATGTAAGTTTGAATGGAGCAAATAACCAAAAGAACACACTGTTATACTTACCTCAGGTCAAGAACACAATGTATTATAATCTACTTCAGTTTTAATGGCTTAGTCTCTCAATATATAAAACAATAACATTGAGACAAACAGTATATGTATTATAATCAATATAAACCTCCTTGGATGTCCACGTCACATGATACCAATTCAGTGGCTATCGCGTCACTTTCAGTCTATATGTAGATAATACTGAAGGTTTATGGCATCTTCCTCCTGAGGGTTCAACATCGATGTTGCTTATAAATGGTCTATGTACACGGTACGTGATCAACAACAGAACAATAAAAGCAGTTTGGAGGGCATATAATGCCCTTACCTACCATGCTTCCACATGTATACACTCCAAAAGCCATAAAAAAGTATTCACAAATAAAGATAATGCATGATAGATATAGATGTGGCACTACATGTATATAAATGAACATTATGTACATGACAATTCCAAGTACATTACTCTCATATCCATGTTCATCCATTTGTGAACGTTTCCATATTTTTGTCGTGCACATGGTAAGTGTCCATTTGCACCTCAACAAATGAAAACATTTCATTTGAGGATACTTGTTTGGTGAAACTCGTCTCGTGTTCTTCTACCAGGTGGCCAATGTCATTCCTGAACCCGGAGAGCCTGTAAGTACTGGTGTTTTCTAGAAGTTTCTCCAGTATCAAAGCATGTCCAGCATTTTTAAAGGGCTTTAAAAAAGGCATTGGGTGCATGTCTAAAACTTGAAGTATTATACTTATTGATTAGCAGTGAGACATGTTAGGAGACAACGAAAATGTGAACGTAGAGGCAAATAAATGTACTGACACTTCAGGATTTTGTGTTTAGATTCTTGTCAAATCTGGAGACAGTGTGGGCCATCGTAGAAACACTACACATCACATATTACTGTGCAACAATGTTTGATGCTTTAAACATGCATTAACTCCTTTTCTTTCTCTTCAGGGAGTTCCAGGAGTGAAAGGCGAAAGGGGAGAGCAGGGAAAAACAGGAGATATTGTAAGTTCTAAAATTGGCCTCTGACCGATTCATCTCAAAGCGTTTTGGGTGGGGGTCAACAATACTCTGTGCTCTCCACTAGATGTCAGAAGAGATACAAAAAGTGAACCTGGGATGAACTAGACTGAATATACAGTAAGGGGCACTATGCTTCTATGCTACATTTTCTCTCGGCTGTTTAAGCACTTTTGTCCAACAAGAATTTGCTTATTCAAAAAAGTTAAACCTGAAAACATTGTCGGACAAAAAAAAATCTTAGCAAAATCTCAAAATCAACCACTTTCATCAAAACCAACAACTTGAAGTATGAAGAGTTATATGACTCAATCATTACACAATGGCCCAAAAAACACAACACCGGTCCATATATTCTAACCTAGTTAACCCTGTTTAAAGTGTTGTAATTTAGAAATGATTATCCCAAGGCTGGTTGTTGGGTTTCTGAGTAATCCCACTTATGAAAGAGTTGTTGAATATCATTCTGGGGATGTTACTAACCTTTGTGTTGCCTGAAGGGTCAACGAGGACTTCCTGGTGAACAAGGCTTAAGGGGACCAACTGGGCCGCAAGTAAACACTTCAATCAATTAAACTGTCACACTTTATTGCTAACGGACACGTAATTGATAGTAACATTAACATACTGTCAATAAGGTTTGGCCGTTGGAGAAATGCTTATTTGTCTTCAGCATTCGTCAAATCTGACTAACAGGTGTGTCTGTTATCTTCTTAAATTCAGGGCCCAAAAGGAGACGCGGGCTCTACCGGAGAGATGGGCAGACAGGGCGACCCGGTTAGTTCTGAGCGGTTCTCACTGCTATGTATACGTTCTGTGACATGATAATGCTATGACGTGCACATGTGTTTGTGTGACCCGGTCTCTCAGGGACCTCCGGGACTGCAGGGTACCCAAGGTACCCCTGGGTTGCCTGGTAACGTGGTACGTGGTATTTGTGCAAAAGACAACTGGAAAATGTTTCTCCAAATATGGATTTCAAATGGTTGGCTCAGGAACATGACTAATGCTTTAACACTGGCACGTTTTCTGCGTTCATACAGGGACTCCCTGGTACCACTGGACCATCTGGAGTGGCTGGACAAAGAGGCGAGCGGGTCAGTAACTATACTGTTATAACTGACAAATAAGTCAATATATGTCAAGTCAAATGTTGTGATCTAGGCACCAAGAGACCATGATTTAGTTTTTAATGAATTCATTCCGTTAATCATTCTAATTGTGTTGATATTTATTGACAATAATATGTCATTACTTGTACTAATATGTTATTTTTGATGATGATTTGGTTTACTCAATGTTAATTTGATATCAGCAATGTTGTTTTTGATGCTAATATGTATTCATCGTTTTTTTAATCAAGGCCAATGCGTTCTCATCAATGGTCATTTGTTTTTGTCCTCGGTACTATGTCACTGTCATTGCCACCGTGTTGTTATTGATGCTAAGGTATAACTTTGCTCATGCCTTGGTTGGTGATCTGTCCTAGGGGGAATTAGGGAAGGATGGTCGTCCAGGCCCCCCGGGTCCTCCCGGAGAAGCAGGCAATCAAGGTCCACCTGGCCTACCAGGAAAGAGCAGGGATGGCCAGAAGGTAGGACACAGAACCACTCATACCTACAGGCCATTTCTAGCTTGTTTTTAGTCAATGACAATTTCTGTCCATGTGACCACTGGAACCAGGGTCTAGTTTTTCCTGATAGGCATCTATGTTTCAGTTAACCCACAGACACATGAACATGAATTAGTTTGGCCCCAGGCTTTCCCATGAAGCGCAGTTCACCATGTGTCTACGTGGCTGCACATGTGCAAGCAATCCCACTCATTTAAATACAACCATATTACAACATTACTAGGTATGGTTGCTCTACACAACCGCTTTGACGGTGAATTTACCTGACTAGGCATATTTGACTCGTACAGCCCAAGCGGTTTTACTAGATTTCATTTTCCACCGACATCTGGTAATAGCGCCGACGAAGCAGAACACATAGCTGCTTTAAGCATCACGCCATTAAAACTACTGAAGGTGCTCTGCAGGGTTGTGTACAGGTGCTTGTAACCTTTTTACTACAGTCAGATGCAGATCCAAGTAACATAGGACATTACCCTCAGGACAACGGTACGGTATATTCATGCCAGAAATACATAGCGTCTGTCTCTGGCAATCCACTTGACCAGTCGGTGGTCTAAAATGCGTAACGTGTGGTATCCCCTCGCAGGGCGACGCCGGACAGCAAGGAATACAAGGACCGCCTGGGCAGAAGGTGACGTCATCTTAGCGCTTTGTTTGGGGGAGCTGGGTTGGGGAGAGAGGAGTAGAGCCATGGGAATGATTTGGTATGCACAAGCACTCTTCTATCCTCGCCAGTGTTGCTTTCTTCCTCCTGGTTCAGGAAGAACACAATCAGTGTTGCTTGCACAAAAGCAATTTTCCGTGACCGCAATACTGTGACCAGCACACTGATTTACCAGCAACTGTTTTGTGGAGCCGGAGATCGGGAGAGAGAGAGGCTAGAGAGACTGATTCATTGAGGCTAGTAAAAGCAGAGGCCCTGCATTGATCCTTGTACTGTACATCGCACCACGCACAACACAGCAACCGCAGTCATTCTGGCCTGAACTGAGAACCACAGAGTCATGTCATTCGGGGGCATTGGTTATTGCATTAACAGAAAACGTTTTCCCTTGGTTGGATGGTGACTAAGGCTTCTGCTGGTGTCTTATTGGATGGTGAGTAAGGTTCTGTCAGTGTCTTATTAGATGTTAACCAAGGTTTTGAATGCGTTTTCCAGGGCCAAACCGGATCTCTGGGACTTCAGGGGCTTCCAGGGGACAGGGGACCCCAAGGAGAGGGCAAAGTGGGACCCCCGGTACAGACAATCATGCCACAGACAGACGCACACACACACACCGACAGGGCAGTGAATTAAAAAATGTCTGAGGTCATTCTTGTCTTTTACAGGGACCTACAGGACCCAGTGGAGCAGCCGGTCCGCCGGTAAATGCATTTTACATGCTCAGCCTCAAATTGATTGAGTTTGTGTTAAACGCGAGTTAAACTGACGGCTGTTTCTTGCCTGGTCCAGGGCATGAGAGGTCTGCAAGGCGTTGCTGGTACACCGGGGCCAGCAGGACATAATGGCTTGCCGGGACGACCGGGAGATAAAGGGTCCCCAGGAGAGCCAGTATGTTGATACATTCATGGGGTTCATTTTAGCCGTAGCAGTGGGCCTCCCAAAAGCTTTTGCTGTACCCCACTGCCTTTGTCAATGCACAGACATACAGTATTGGCATGTCTGGGTATGCAATCAAACTGCAGACGTGACCATCGGTGTGACTGTGTTTACTGATCCACTGACCTTTGTATACCCATGGACCACACTAACATGCACCATCTCTCTCAGGGAGCACCGGCAGACTTGTCCAATTTGGATCTGAAGGTACAGAGGAGAGCACCAGTACACCAGTTACATTACCACCATCTAGATGAATGACATCTCCTAAGGCTGACAGATAACTGAATGTTCCTTGTCCTCCAGGATGTGTGTTCTGAATGCCCAGCCGGTCCCCCCGGACAGACCGGTCTGCCAGGGACCCCAGGAGACAAGGGGGCCGCTGGACCCCCAGGAAAAAATGGACAGGATGGGTACCAAGTAAGGGAAACCTTACGGGACTGTGATATCCCATCTGTTTTACAATACATGTAGCCGTTACTGGGAGATAGAGTGAACATGCAAAGAAGCACGATAAACGCGATCAACTCTTTACTGCGTCTTCTTGCTCAAAGCACTCCAGCACAAAGCACTTCACAGAAGCGCTACACACATTAAACTGGGAAATCGAAAGAGCTTCCGATATTCTTCACAAGGTTTTAGACTGACCTGCCGTGGGAGGGAACCGCCTTGCTCTTTCGGCATTGTTAGGCTTCTTTTCCTCTGGAGGATATAGTGATTGATTAGGACCTGGACACATGGATGCTGATGGTATTTTTAGAGAGCTGGAGATGAGGAAAAGGAGAGATGGAGAGTGGTTGAGTGGGGAGGCACAGTTAGAGAACGGGAGAGATACAGAACTGACAGAAGGATGTAAAGAGAGAGCCTTCAGCTGTCCAGGGACTGATGATGTGTCTGTTACGTTTTCTTTACAGGGCCCGGCAGGCCAGACTGGACCTCATGGACCCCCAGGACCCAGTGGAGAAAAGGCAAGTCCTCCTCAACATCACCGACATGTAGGACACAACTTCACCTTCAGTGGAACACCACAAACTGGGGAACATCCTAAAAACCTTCAGTGGTTTGTCATTTATGTCACCTGCCATGTAAAAGCCATATATAGGTCTTTGGGTTTTTAATGGGCTAATTTTACTGTAGGGTGTAAAGGGTGATAGAGGACCCCAAGGGGGATCTGGAGAAAAAGGTGAAAATGGCCACCCCGGACCTCCTGGCCGTCCTGGTACAGCTGGCATCATGGGTAATCCTGTAAGTACTTGTGGCTATAATCTCTCAATTTACTCACCTACCAATTCTGTTTTATTAACCTTTTGTCATGTCTCTGTGTGCTGGATCACGTACTCCTAAAGTCACACCGGGAGACTGTATGTCTCTTTCAACTCTTCCCTTTGTGTCTCTCCGCAGGGGAATGACGGTCAACCAGGCTCCATCGGCCCCCCGGGGTCCCCTGGGGAAAAGGTCAGGACGTTGTCAGTGTGTTTTAATTTCCAGACAGTCTGGAACGATATTTGTCATCGTTTTCATGCCGGCTTCCTCCCACTAACTGGCTGAACTCAATGTTTGCATTCGTTCTCAGTGATGTTTTGGATATTCCACATTTATAACCGTATAACTATTTCTGCTCTGTTCACACGCTGAAGGGCAAGGAGGGGATGAAGGGAATTCAGGGACCACCAGGGCTACCAGGCTTGATGGTGGGAAACAGTATCCATTTTGTGATGAGTAGAAAGGACCTGTTTAGGACCTAAAACTGTTTTGATAAAAGCCACCCCACTATAACCTGTCTTTCTAGCTAATACACTCTCGTACTATAAAACCTCAATTATAATAGAGACTGTAGACTTTTACTCCAACTGCTGAATGCTGAATAACCTCTTCCCGCAGGGTCAAATTGGTAAAATGGGCAAAGATGGCCACCAAGGAGAACAAGGAGAACCTGTGAGCAAGCAATGTTATTGGCTGATTCTGGATGCATGGTCTTTACTGGCAGGGATATATTTTACCCATCACGTCATAGTAGTCCCATCTTCTACAGAGTATTTGACCCAGCTATGTTCCTCTGCCTTTCATTCCCTCGGTGGACGTCATCTAACTCTCTGTATTGTCACCTCAGGGTAAACAAGGGGAGCCAGGTTCACCCGGACCCCCAGGCCTCAGAGGAATGCCTGTTAGTAGCTCCCCCTGTGGAAGGGATTTCTTTTTACCTGTGGCTAATTAATAAATACCTTGACAGGCACTTGGCACAATTCATGTTCATCTTTCTTTTCCCCACGCAGGGCTTCAAAGGTCACAGAGGAGAGCCTGGACCGCCGGGGTCAAAGGTCAGTTTGTTGACACATTAGCTGACTAGGCCGTGTAGTGTAGAGTAGGAAGGTTAGGGGCATGTTTTCCTTGGTCTGTCAAGGTCAATCATATCACTTGTAACACTGTGACACATGCCCAGTTCCATTAAATCACCTTCAGCCCTTAGTCCTGGGATACATCCTCCACAGCAGCGAGACCAATAGCATGTCTTAATATAGCGTGACCAATTAGAGTGTGACCAATAGCATGCCTTGTTGCAGTACCCCCTGAGCCACTGTGCCAATCTCCCATACCCTCTAGCCTGTACCGCCTGCAGGAGGACTATGCATCTCACTGTGTACTCTGATACTCTGATGTAGATAAACCCTGGATTATAACAAGTGCCTCCCCATAACGTTTTGACTGTTATGTCCTACTGTTATGTATGCTATTTCACATCCACATCACCCTCATGCATGCTGTTAAGGGGATGTCATTTGGACTGTTAAGGGGATGTCATTTAGCTCTAAGCAGATTTGACCACTGGAACCCTTGCAGATGAAACCAAAGTCTGTTCCTTAGAGCTATTTAAGGGAAAACAAGGCTTACTGTGATTTAAGTTGTTGTATTGAGCGTGTTTCTTCAACCAATCAGGGTGAGGACGGGTCGGAAGGACGTGTGGGGCCGGAGGGGAAACCCGGCCAAGATGTGAGTGAGAACATCAATATAACCAATCACTACTCAGCAATGACTGACATACAGGATGACCTGGCATATCTACCTTGCGTTTGTTTGTGAAGGGTAATATTGGACCTCCTGGAGCAGAGGGCCTTGCCGGTCAGAGAGGGGAGAATGTAAGTCACCTTCATAATGTGGACGTGTCCCTTTCTGACTCAGAACGAGATGAACCATAATGACAAACTGGCCGATTGATGTTGACAGGAAGAGACATGAATGCCTGAATGGGTCCCCCCCCCCCTGATCTTGTCCTGTTCTCTCTCCCCATTCTGTCTTGCTCTCAAGGGTAAACCCGGTGAACCAGGCCCTTCAGGAAAGCCAGGAGCCTCTGGTGCCCCAGTGAGTGAATAATGTCTCTTCAGTTGTATACATTCATAATTGCTCGTAGCGTCGGAGACAATGTAGCACCAGCTTCTGTAAAAACAGAAACATGCAGTGAAATGCCGCTTGTATTCAGAAAACACGGCGTCTTTCCTTGACCTTGTGGCTGGTACAGTTCAGCTGGCTAGACCGCGCCAGATGAAATATAAAAAGAAGAATAACACCACATTATGTTCTATGAGAAGGGCCTCTAATCACAGCAAGGTTTTTTTTAAACCTTAGGAAAACATTGTATTCATCTCACACAATCTCTCACACAATTGGGTTCGGCAGGTAGCCTAGCAGTTTGATCAACTGACCATTTAACGTAAGGTTACTCGATCACTTTCCAGAGCCAGCAAGGAGACTGATGTGTTGTTCTGAAAGGGGATGGTTCTGTCCCTAAGGAGGTTTAAACCGAATTGCTCAACCGTGCCAAATGAGAGGCTACCTGTGATTGGTCATCTGGGGTCTGACTACAGAGGTGTATGAATGTCCTATGTTTGTTGCAGGGTCAGCCTGGAGCCAAAGGAGAACCTGGGAGCCCAGGACTACCAGGTTTTAGTGGGCCCAAAGGACCATCGGTTGGTAACGAGTTGTTCTTTTGATGTGGATGTTACTTAAATACGTTGCTACTTTACGCTTCCTAGTTGTACAAAGTGGTTTAACAAAAAACAGTTCCATCTTAAAAAAGACCCTGATACATTCAAGTGAACATTTTTGCAATCAGTTAAATTGCATCATTAAACACATAACCCTGGAGACGCAACTATATACTTCACACGTTTCACACAAGCACCTTTGTAATTGCCCAGTATTTTGCACAGCTAAACAACTCATTACAGCACACATACCTGATAAAATAACAATTCCCATTGCCAACATATTCAGAGATAAAGAGAGAGAGAACGTGCAAGCTCAGTTCAACCCCGTTTGCCCAAAGCAGTCATGAGAATCATGAGTCAACCCGTCGACCGGACACCAGCTATGCCCTGGAATACGCACGCATTCCCTGGCCTGCCAAGGCCGCCATAAACACTTGAAATCATCAAACACAGCTTCATCACGGGCAAATGAGAATGCAGTGGCTCGCTTTGAGTCACGAACATAATGTGAATATACTGTAGGCCTGACCTGCAAATGCACTGCTCGAAACATTAGGCTAAATCATAAAGTATAGAGTATTCAAGCTTATTTTGGCGTGCACAGGCCCTTAAAGCACGGGGCATACGGAAGACGACTAAGCTTGGTGTTGAAGACGGATATTATTTAATTATAGTCCGATGTGAATTCTCGTTAAAAGGACAGCAAGGCAAGATTAGGATGTTCAGTTAGCAGTTAGCTTTTTAAAACTAAGATAAGGAATGGGAATTTCTGACCTCGTACTTTCCGACGCAGTTCCTCAACAAAGTGATTGAGATCACATGAGGCTTGCAATAAATATTGTAGTGCAAAGTTCCTAGACCTTGGCTGACAGGAATTATATTCCATAAACCAGTTTTTTTGGGGGACTCTGGATTTTTCTGTAAACTGCATCCAGTGACTTACAACATTGGGTTTCTATTTAGGATACTAATTGAACAGTTTCCAAAAGGTTATGTTTCGTCAAACCGGCATGTTTCAGAACCAGCAGCACCTCCCACTCTGATCCTACCGGTCCTTCTGGAACAGTCCGAGCTGATGACGCAAGTTGTGACGTAGGCAGTGTGATTCAACCAAACATTTGCATTAATACATGTCTAATCCCTTTAGGGTCCTGCTGGCCCAGTCGGTCCTGAGGGGAAACAAGTAAGAATCATTGTGTGATCGAATAGTTGTTTGGCTAGTTACATTTGTATTAGCTGTGTACACTGTTATTACACTGGAATAGATACAACACGAAACCTGGAAAAGATGACATCTTGCCCCCGGCAGTACATGAAACCACTGTCTGTGCATTAACCACTGTCAGTACATAAAACCACTAACAGTACATAAAACCACTATCAGTATGTAAAACCACTGTCTGTGCATAAAACCACTGTCAGTACATAAAACCACTATCAGTACATAAAACCACTGTCTGTGCATAAAACCACTGTATGTACATAAAACCACTGTATGTACATAAAACCACTGTCTGTATATAAACCACTGTCTGTTTAACAGGGTATGTCAGGCAGAGCAGGAGAACGAGGCGTCAAAGGAGAGAGGGTAAGTGGGTACTGAACCCTGCACAACCAGTGAGCCTAAACAACATTGTTACCATGTTTTCTGAGGGGGTTGGGTCCAATGTCTTTGAAGGGCATCACTGGCGGGAAAGGAGACAAGGGTTCCGTGGGAGACCCTGGTATGCCCGGTAACCCGGGCCCCCAAGGCCGTAAAGGCCACACAGGGATGATGGGCATGTCTGGGCCCCCAGGAGAAATGGGACCCAGCGGGCCTCAGGGATCCACTGGAAATCCTGGACAACCAGGACCGCGGGTGAGCAGTGACCTAAATACAATATTTTTTTCCCTAATGTTAACATCCAGGTATGAACCGGGCAGTCTGGTCACACAGTCTGGTCACAAAGTCTGGTGATTCTCAGTGGACTCTGGTTTAAACCGGGTCACAGTGAACGGGCTACAGGCAATTGTCCAAACGACTGTGTCACACAGTTTCTCGTTTCTCCTTCTCCAGGGAGAGTCGACGTCACTGGAAACAATGCGAAGGCTCATCCAGGAGGAACTAGCCAGAGCTTTAGACGGTAAGACGGCCACATTGTTGGAGCCATGGGAGTCATCTACGACGCGCGTTTGACCCCTTCCTGAGGTATGAAAGTATATGCGTTTTCCATTTGCAGCCAAAATGGCCTACATCATGGCACAGATCCAGCCGGCCCATGTGAAGAGCACGATAGGCCGGCCCGGACCTCCGGGGCCCTCTGGTAAAGACGGAAACGACGGTCGCCCCGGGCCCTCGGGAGAGCCTGGCATGCCGGGCCAGAGCGGAGGCGACGGCATGAGGGGTCCAGTGGGTCCTAAAGGTAATTGGGTCCTATTGTTATGGGTCCCACTTGGTTCACTCGTACAGGCACTGTGAGGGCACACTAATACAGAGTGTAATCTACTCAATCCGCTGCATGAGTGGTTTTCAGATTTTTACTGTACCCAGCGGACCCATAACAGTGTAGATTGAGCTCCCTGATAAAACGTCCTAGTGAGTGCCGTGTCTTTTCTCCGGGACGTCCAGGTGAAAAAGGGTCCCGAGGTGAGAAGGGGGAAAACGGAGTTGGCCTGAGAGGAGAGGCTGGACCATCTGGTCCAATAGGTAAAGTGCTGTTCCTCTATTACAGCGGTATATCAATGGGATGTCTCTGTCGCTACAAGACAGATAATTGGCTGTGTCCATCTTGAAGTCCCAAACGGCAGCACTATGTGCTGTGACTGATACATTTTCCCACTCCCTTGGCCATTTAATGTGACTGTGCTTTTTCTTTCCCTAGGTCCAGCAGGTATGCCGGGCTATGGTAAGGACGGGCAGCCCGGGGCGGCTGGAGGTCAGGGAGAGCCAGGGAACCCGGGCCCCCATGGCCAAACAGGCCCCCCCGGACCCCCAGGACAGTGTGACCCATCCCAGTGTGCATACTATGCCAGCCTAGGTTCCCGCCCCCACACTAAGAACACCAAAGGGACTTAAAGAGAAAGACACAGACAAAAAAAAACACATCCAGAATGGCACACTCTTCCTTACACAGTGCACCGACCAACACCCCTATAGCAGTCCTTTTGACTAAGGTCCTATATGGGTCCTGGTTGAAGGTAGTGTACTATATAAAGAAGGCGGTGCTATTTGGAATGCAGCCAAAGCGCTGCAAGTACAGGATGTATTGGGACAGACCGATATTTTTCTTTAAGAGGGGAAACTCAGTTTGGAAGGAGAACAAAAGATGTGTGCTGCCTGCTTGCCGGTTAGGATTATTTTTTTTGTGGGATGGGGGGGGGGGGAGTGGTTGTCTGATATTTATATATGTACAAAAAGATGGTAACTTGTCCAACATAGACAGTCTTTCATTGTTCACCACTTGAAGGATCATGCTGATGACCGCCAAGTACTGAAATGCGCACAGTACCGCTGGTGATAGACGGAGCAACCGTTTCTATTTAACTGACTGTACAGTGTCTTATTAAAGTGTCCCCAGTTCTCAGCTTGGAATGGGTTGAGCATTAGATTTGACTTTTAACATAATAATCTCAAATGTTCAGGTAGAATACTCATCTCCCATTTACTCTAATTAGGATGTTGACCATATGGTTTAGCGTTGATCGAGTGGTCCAAACAAGACGCTGTCTCAACAACTAAGCCATTTAGGACAGCAAGCATTGCTGGTGTGTACTGTGTTTTATTTTTTTAAATGCTTCCTGAGACCCGATGACCTATAACAATCTCAAAAGGAAATGGAAAACTTTGGTGATTCCAGAGAGTCTGGCAATAAACAGTCTGGTTGAAAAGGTACTAAACCCCAGAATTTGGGCCTTTTCTCAATGGTGCAAAAGTCTGGCGTCTTTGCTGTCCTCTTGACCGCGAATGAAAGATACGTGGTTGGGAGGTCAATGAAATGTCATTTTGTTAGCAGGCAAACAGACGTTCCCTTCCGTTCTGAATATCCATATTTCATTGAGTTCCCTTCTGTATCCTCCTGCGAAATAGGGCCACATCCTCTAAAGGTTTGTTGGGGGAGAATAACAAACCTACATTGACATTATTCTTTTTTTCCCCCACTTTTACTTGAGGATTTTTCCGCGAAGATGTCAATTCCCTGATGGGCGATATTGTTTTAAACACTTATACTAAAAGTGACTTTTGTTCATGTACACTTTCTTCCCTGCCTCTCTTTAAGGGGAGAAAAGGGGAGTGTCCTGCACAAATGATGAAGTAAATCCAGTTAATAACAGGCCTCCAGCGCTCATTTGTCCAAAGTTGCTAGTTTGACTCACAGCTCCTTTGAGACCATCTCCATGTTATTGCAGTGGGTGTTGGTATAATTCATTGTTGATCACAAAGAGCACTGGAATTGTGATCACGTGACAAACCAAGTAATCAGGAGAGATGTTACAATTCCCACGCCGTTAAAGACTTTAAAACGTGCCTTTAAGGACGATGTCCATGATAAAGTCCTCTAAACATTACTAGGGTCTCTTTCTGACCAACCTTTCACCACCTCGGATTTATTATCTAGCCCCTTTTTGGCACAAGCAGGCTGGAAACACGGTGACACAAATAGTCATGAATTTAATCCATCATTGCTGTATATCATTGTAGTGTACTTCAACCCGGCAGGGTTTACTTTGTTGGGTCCGGTCAGTGAGCATCATGTTTCCTCACTCTTACTTATTTCCATGGGTTGCCCAAACACAACCTCCCTGAACCTCAGTGGAAACCAAAAAACCAACAGACTTTATTCCATCTTAAGATGTCAAGGAAATGCAACATATCAACATAGGGATTGCAAAATGTTTTTCTTGTCGGCAATAAAGTGATGTGAGATTTTGTACAGAGCTGCAAGGAAATACACACCCTGATAGGTTTCTTTTGAATTTTTACGTAGTGATATTTGATCTCCCATTTAACATTACTGACAGATAATGGAGGGGCTTATTATCACCGAAAAATAACACTGAAACATCTCCTTCAGAAATGATTTAAACAAAAGTGTACTGCAATGCACAATTCTGTACGTAGGCATTGCCCTTTGAAGAAATGACTTAAGGTAGGAATATCTTCAACAGTCTCTTTGATTGCATAAGTGAATGTCCCGCCCCCTATTACCGCTCATCCTGTCCCGCCCCCCCTCACCACAATGGCCACTCCACGGTTGTATGGGTTTTGTCTTTTCAAGACAGTGTTTTGGGTATGCCAATTGCAATACATTGACATCTGTCATTGCAGCCAGATTACTCCATCTTTGCCTTTGGGTTTGGGGTGTGACTGTGATGTGTTACCTGTTGTAAAGACATGTAAAGCTGGGCCCACTGCTACTCAGAAAGGATTTTCTTGCATCTGTTTTGGAACACCTCCTTTCTGATTTCAGCTATATTATAGGATACTATGTGTAGATGTCCACACATTTTTGGGGAACATTTCATTTTTAAATTAGGTTTACCTTTAGGTAACCTTTATTGTTTGATGGTGTTTAAATGATCAGAATAACTTTTCAGGGTGTGTATTGATATCCTCTGAGAATGCTATGGCACTCTAGTCTATGTTGCACTGAGCCTGTTCACATTATGTGTTTCTAGAACAGCTTAAGGACAACCAATAGTCTTTGAGAAGCCAGTCCTACAGCCCCACTAAAAATAATACTTGGCCAAATGCACTTCAGGTCCAAACTGTCATGCTGAACAAATGGTGGCTTCACTGACGTTTGTATGCTACCCAATTAAATGCTTCCATCGTCTGTAGCAAACACAGGCGCAGATATATTGATTTGTAAATTCATTGGGGTTTGCTTGATTCACAAATGTCTAATTCTTAGGAATAGTTGAACCTGGAATGTCAAATGGTAGCTGAATATAGTAAATTGTAATGTTTTAAAATGTTTTAAGTGTAAAATGCTCGTTACCCATTCATATGAGTATTAGAATGTTTGATGTTTGGTCTAGCAGCCAATAATAAATAGTGCTTACGGTGCTAGTTTTATAATTCTTTGTTTGGCTTGTTTCTTCATTTCCAAAAGATTCGTGATTATTCAAAACAACCATCTTTGTGTGACGGATTTAGGGTTCTTGTTAAATTATTCACAGTTTGAACTACCAATAGCCTACTGTATGTGCAATGATTAAACATGTTTTACAATGGTAATCCTTACCTGTTTTTATGTAAGATTGGTGCTAAAAATCAAGCTTGGTAGATATATAGATTCTGGTTTTTATGGTGCCTTTATGGGAGCCTAGGCAGATCGCTCTGCTATTTTAAGATGGTTTTATTGATTTATTGTTTTACGTGCATTTTTCTTGAATAACTTGTTTTTGAATTGCTGATCAGTTGTATCTAATAATATTTTCCTATCATCCATAAACATTTATCAGAAATGTCACTTTTCTGCAATCAACTCAATGGGACTAGTTGATTGTATTCTTTCAAATGCTTCTATTGAAAATCCGCACTGAGCTTTCACATATTCAGTTGAGATCTACAAAGGGCTGAAATGAAGGACATTCAGATCTACTCCGGAGTGTTCCTCTGTAGCTTTGGGAGAATTGGACGGTTTCGGTCGGTGATGAGCTTGGGAAGCGCTTGCTTCAGGGTGGGGCCGGACATGGAGGAGGACGGGGTGTGAGTGGAGGGCGGGTTGGCAGCTTAGGCGGTGGGTGGGTGGCAGAGATGGCAGGGTACTGGCGCGACCAGGTGTTGGGTGGCATCCAGAGGACCAGCTCGTCTCCCTGGTTGAACACGTTGGTCCTCACTCTGCCATGTTCCTCTTGATGGCCATCCTGGCTACTGGGGACCTTCTGCTCTGTCCGAGGATCCTAGGAAAGACCTACTCGGTCCAATTTGTTTTATTATTTTTTTTGCTTATTTCAAGTACTTGGTGATTCTTTTCTATATTGAAAGCGCTATAGAAGTTGAATAAATTATTACTTTATGTATGTACTGGAAAGCTATATTAGGTATATACTGAGTCATGTAATAAAAAAAAATGCTGGAAAAGTATGTTTCTTGTTTGTGACTAATCTTCCTGTGTCCTCCTATAAGTGCAAGTCTAAATTTGGTTTGCCATTGCTAGGTTTCCTCTTATTTCCAAAATGTCTAAAACAACCAGCAGATTCATCAGTTGATCCTGTAGGCCCATTGCTACTATTGAATTTCAAAAGAAACTGCTATAGTCCTTTTGAAATAAACCATCATTATCTAGTGACATCAATTGCATATGAAGCAAGCTCTTCTGTCAAATATTTAAATTTGCATTGCTAATTTGTTTTTCCATTTAAAATCATCCATTGAGCAAGCGCTGGATGTTAATAGTTTGGACAACCTATAATTTTGTCTGATAGCAGCTGATTCAATGTGAGACCTTTGATGACAAATAGCCGTTGAGAGGAGGAGGAGGAGAAAGAGGAGGTGTAGGAGGAGAAAGACAGGAGGCTAGGTCCAGCCTGCAGCAGTCTAAAGGTCATATTAAATCAATAAATACAACTCTGGTGTGGACTAGGGAGAAGGGATGTTGACTTTACACTTGCAGTATCCAGGCAACAGTAGGCAAAAACTACCCTAGAGATGTCAGCACACAGGAGGCTGGTGTTTCCCTAATTGAGGAAGACAGGCTAAGAGCAATGGAATAGAATAAGAGGACCATTCTATAAGACGTTACTCTATATTATAATCTTTGAGGTCCAACAAAATATTTTAGATTAAATTCCAGTTAGTGCAAAGTCAACATAGCGTTGTTTATTATATATCATGTTTGCAATGTATTTATGTAATTTTCCCAAAACTGTTTCCAAAATATTTTTTATTCCATATTCTACTTGTCTACTGTGCTTGTTGTTATTCTTGTAGATTGGCTTGTGTGCATCATAGAGCAAAAGCAAACCCACCTCCTTGTGTGTAGTATTTCTGTTCATTTGTACGTTTGTTTGTGTGCACTGCAACTAATGACAGATCCACTTTTACTGTCTGGTGCTCAGTTTACCTCTTGGTTGATAGAACAGCCTGTGTGCATTACACTGTGTGCATTACACTGTGTGCATTACACTGTGTGCATTACACTGCATCCCTATGTTCCAGAGACTAATGATTTGTCCAAGTGGACATACAAGTTTGTTGATCCAACTGTTGTTTATGTAACAAGCCATGGTTTAGAGACGACTCTTGACAAACGGGTCTGTAGTTACGGCCATGAATGGACCACCAACGCATTCCCTTGGCTTTCCACTTAACTGGTCATACTGTACGTGGTGTAAAGAGTTGTATAAGTGTACATTGTCTTTCGCAAAAACATAGCAAAATGCAGCATTCCATCAATTGAATTGATACCTCAACATGCGGCTGTGCACAGTGATAAAATGACACCCTTAGCACAAACACACAGGCTAATATGGCTGAAATATTCTGGTTGGTCCAAAGGGCCCGATGCCTTTGGGATAATAAACAACAACCATCATACCAACGTCAAACATCCTACCTTAAGCTAACCTGAGTCGTTGATTATTCTGATAACTGCCAACAACCCATTCAGAAATGATGCAGTATTTACCAGTGACTTAGTTGCAATAACAACTGAAAAAAACAACCTAAAAGTCTGGATTCCAATTAATCCACATCCATACACTGGTAGAAATGAGTAGAAGGTATTATAAAATGACTTAAATTTTAATCTAAGACATACTGATATTAGTGTCTCACAAAGACTGAGATATAGTATTTAAAGAGATTGTGGGAACCCTGGGGGAGTGTTGTGTGTTCATTGTATTATTATATGATAAAACAAATGAGGGGAAATTGATACTCAGGCTGTAAAGCTTCTGTATAACATTTTTGTTTTGCAGTGTCTGACTAAAACCATAAACTACTGATATTTGTCTACAGCTCATTATGTACCTTGGACTTAACGTTAACAATATTAAAACTAGAAGGAGCAACAAATTTGCATTTGTTACTTTGTTAGGCTTAGCTATGGACTATGTGCTGTAATGCTAGATAGGACGTGTCTTATCTCTATATCTAAACAAAGAATGAAGAGTACATGCATAAAAGAAAATTAGACCGTATCATTTTTTATTTGCCCAACATAATTGAACAACACTGTCATTTAAAGTGTGTGTTATTTATATGTATTCGTCTTTGGGAAAGCACTTTGGAAAAGCACTTTAAAAAGGTTAGCTTAATATCCATAGCAGCTGTCTTAAAAAGCACAACATCAGATAAGCTCTCTCTATAAAAAAGATGAAGTTAGAAAAATATCTATACAGTATTCTACATTACATTTGTTTTTGTCTCTGTTCACCTTTGTGTTTGTCTCTGGTTCAGTGGTGCAATTATGGACTGGACACGTCACGCCTCTCTGGCTTCAGCTAGTGATGGAATGGTTTTTCCTGGAATGGTGCTCTAAGCTTCTGTTTGTGTTCCTCATGGCCCTTTGGAGTAGCCAGAAGACTTCTTTCCCTCACTCATCAGGTAGAGAGGTGGGGGTCTGCCTATACAGTTTGAGGGGTCACAATACCCTGGGGCTCCTGTGACTCCTCTGGGGCCAGAGGGTCCTGGGCTACCGTTAACACCATCTTTACCCGGAGCTCCATCTGCTCCATTCCTCCCAATGCCAGGGACGCCAGCCGCACCTGAGACAGAGGCAAGAGGTGAGGGAGAGCATCTACCTCTGAAGCCACACCAGGCTGTCAATGCACTGAGCTAATGCCTTGCCATGCACTTATTAAGTAGCAAAATCACCAGGTGACGTTTTTTCTCAAATCCTATCAACCCGGTTTTCGCCAAAGCAATACAGAGCTAGTAATACGGTGGATAGAATGGAAGACTATCCCCATGAATAGAATCCTGTCCATGCATTAAATCCTATCCAATGGGTGACATTTGATTGATCTGATTTTCCGGACAGGTATGGCGAGGGAGCGTTACCTCGTGGCCCTGGCTCCCCTGGAGTTCCCGGGGTACCTACTCCGACTTCTCCCATATCTCCCTTATCTCCCTTCACGCCAGCGTTACCTACAGAGAAAAGAAAGACACACTTCCCGTTCACGTTTTTCGTTGCCTGTCTAAAGTGGGCGATTATCCCCACAGTAGGCGTGTGCACGTGACGGTCAGTGTGCACGTTGGTCTGCGCTTGTGTTTCAAAACAACAGGGATGCAATGAAAAAGGATTTTTTGAGGAGATTTAATCACGGTTTGACTCAGTCCTCCATGTGAATGTGTGACTGAAGCCCATCTAGACAAAACAGGTTAGATACCTGTACTAATCTACTGTGGACACAGAAAGGCAATACTCTATTTCAGACCTAAAGGTTAAGCGACAGCTCATGGAACATCAAAATAGGCGGCGTCAGATGCATAACGTCCCAGAGGTTCTTAATTAGATTCCGGTCTGGGGAACGTGAGGGCCAGTTAATTAATATAATGCCTTTGTCATCTAGGAACTACACCCACTGCACCATCTGTAAGTTCGGATGATGGCTCTGAGGATTTCATCCCTGTACCCAACAGCTGTCAGGTGAGGATACATGACACGACTATAATGCAGAAACCTCCTGACTTATCTTGGAAAATGTTTGGAACAACAGCAGCTATTATTGGTTTCTATAGTTAGTAAAGACCCTTTCCCACCTTGTTGTCCTGTCAGTTAGTGTCTATAGTTAGTAAAGACCCTTTCCCACCTTGTTTTCTAGTCAGTTTTTGTGTATAGTTAGTAAAGACCCTTTCCCACCTTGTTTTCCAGTCAGTTTGTGCCTATAGTTATTAAAGACCCTTTCCCACCTTGTTTTCCAGTCAGGTAGTGTCTATAGTTAGTAAAGACCCTTTCCCACCTTGTTTTCCAGTCAGGTAGTGTCTATAGTTAGTAAAGACCCTTTCCCACCTTGTTTTCCAGTCAGGTTGTGTCTATAGATAGTAAAGACCCTTTTCCACCTTGTTTTCCAGTGAGATTGTGTCTATAGTTAGTAAAGACCCTTTCCCACCTTGTTTTCCAGTCAGGTTGAGTCTATAGATAGTAAAGACCCTTTTCCACCTTGTTTTCCAGTGAGATTGTGTCTATAGTTAGTAAAGACCCTTTCCCACCTTGTTTTCCAGTCAGGTTTGTCTATAGTTAGTTACAACCCTTTCCCACCGTGTTTTCCAGGTGTGCCTGGTAATCCAAAGTATCCAGGTGGTCCCTTCATTCCATGTAGTCCTCTTGGGCCAGGTTCTCCTGCAGTGCCCGGAGGACCTGGAGGACCCGGTAGTCCAGATACACCAGGAGCGCCGATCGCCGCCGGCTTTTTTAGGACTTCCTTCTTAAACTCTGATAAATGCTCTAGATAGAGAGAATGGTAAGACGTCAGTTCAAGAAAACAAGCCACGTGGGCTTTTCGCCTTCAATTTATCTGTACACAACATTTACATACCTTCTACAATTGCTGAGCATAGTTCACGGAGTATGACATCATTCACTTTAGGACCCTTTCGGATTTCGGGGGGGGGGAGACAAGTATTTGAATTGACATGAAACATACTGTATTCCAAGACATTTTATATCATTTAGTGTGTGTTTGGTAGATACGTGGCACCAGGTACATGTACTTACTGGTAGACCTCTAGGCCCCGGTGTTCCAGGTAATCCTCTGTCTCCCTCCAGTCCATTGGCTCCCTGTGGACCAGTTAAACCCTCATGTCCAGGCTGCCCTGGTCTACCATCCGCCCCTGTCGCACCTCTCGTGCCCTTCTCTCCAACCTAGAGGTCATTGGAGGTCAGTGGACATCACAACATGACTTTATTGTTCGGTGTGTATAGCATTACATTACTTGAACGTGCAATCGATCCAGCCATCAATCAGTCCAGCAATAAACACCACTGTACCTCTCCTTTGTTTCCAGGAACACCAGGAGGACCCTATTGGAAAAAGAGGAGGTATTGAATTAGGATCATTGTAGTCATTACAAATCCAGAGGGGTAATAAAGATAAAGAATACCTCTAGACACTAACCTGGTCTCCCTTTACACCAGAATCACCCGTAAGACCTGGATTACCCTGTTGTAAGAAAATAACATTGTCAACACACACACACTTTAAATTGTAATAACTTGTTGCCACGTTGTCCTATTCAGTACAACCATGAATATAAACTCACTTCACTTCCTTTAGGGCCAACAGGACCATTGGGACCCTACTCAGAGACAAGACACAGTGGTTCAGGAGGGATCCAAAAAACCTAGTAAAACACGATGGAAACAAGTAGCGAGGCATGTAAACCCACCTGGTCACCCTTCTGTCCCGTGTGACCCTTCAGACCCATGTCACCCGTGTCACCTTTGTCCCCTTTGTCACCATGGATACCGGTTTCCCCGGTCGCCCCCACGGGCCCCTGCTTGCCTGTCATTCCCTGCGGAGTCCATGGGAGTGAGTGAGCTTGGCATTGTCACAGAATTAAAAAAAAACAATCTTACGATGATCACATGCGATTATTTGCATATCTTGAACCTACCTTTAACCTAATGTGTAAACTACATAACCTCAGCCAGGATGTGTTCAGCCAGGAAGCAACATTCCCATGTTTTTCCACACATTTAACCAATCACCTCATGTTTATGATGTGCTCTGATGAGCTCTGATTGTCTTACGTCATTTGATAGTCTTACCTCCTCCACTACCTCCTGATTTTACACATGCTACCTTATTCAATATTTGCCATTGGCACAATGTATGCTGTTTGTACTTCCTACTGCACATTTACACCTGCACATGACACCTCCTTTGACCCTTGCACTAATGCATTCCGTTTGTACTGCCAACCGCACATCTGCACTTTGTACACTGTTATATTGCACATTACCTAACTACGCCATTTGCACATTTATACACTGCACTTCATCTATAGGCCCACACATTGGAGCATCTGTACACTGACACCCTTCCCCTTTCACAACAATTTTGCAATGCTCTTTTTTGCACATCTGGTTGGATGCTAACTGCATTTTGTTGTACTGTACTTGTACTGTTCAATGACAATAAAGTTGATTATAATCTAATCGGTCAAATGAGCATACATAGACAAATATTTCCTAACTTCCAGTGTAAACTGAATTCTGGGTGCATCTGAACCCAGACACAAACCCAATTCTCCATAATGACCACTGTCTTGCTGTTTAGATCATTTTTATCTACTCTGCTGTAAAGTTATAGAATGATTTCTCCTACTGTGATAAATATATTACTTCCTTAATCTACCTGGTCAGAACCATTGATGTTAAGTACTTTCTATCTATTTCCAGTAGATAAGTTCAACTGGTTGTTCAGATAATATGAACAGAACAAGACACAGAAAGTTTCTTGTAGAAAGCACCGTAGCACACAGGACTTAAGAGTGAACATTCATCTTTCAACATTGCAATGACCCAAAGTTCACTACCAAGAAAATGCTGGAATGGCTTTGGGACAAGTTGATGAATGTGCTTGATGTGCTAAGTAAAAGCCTGCCCTTGAAGCAAACTGAACATCTATAGTAGGGACCGAAGATTGCACTTCAATGTTTCCTCCCAGCCCATCTGACAGAGCTTGAGAGGATCTACAAGAAAGAATGGCAAACGCTGCCCCAATGCAGGTGTGCAATCAGTTAGATGCATATCCGGGAGGACTCAAAGCTCTGATTGCTGCAAAAGAGATTCTAAAAAAGTAATGTAAATGAGATAATTAAATTTGTATTTTTAACATGATCTTCTTCATCAACAAAATATATGGGTTACATAAATATCTTGAAGCGGACAGTCGAAAACAAACAATAAAGGAGAACTTCAGATTTAGGTTCCTAATGATACGACATCATTTATCATTATGTTAGCTGTGACATTTAAGTCAGCCATCAGCCAGCTGTTATTGTAGAGATTGTGATTGACGAGTTGCTGATACATCCGGTGCATTTCACATTATTATACCCTCTTGAAATACTCTATTTCTCTCCTTTAAGTAGGATCATGGCCCAGCTTCTCAAAAGTGATCTATCTTCGGACAGGATTATTGGATCAGATTGAATGCGCACAAATACAACGGATTGAACCGACAAATGATTTACCTCAAACATGAATCTATGTCTATGCATTTAATCCTGTAGTAAAGTATAAAGTATATTTGACAAGATAATTAAGAAGACCTGGTCAACGTACAGTAGTGCCCTTTTCCCCAGGTAGTCCATCCTTTCCTGCTGGTCCAGTTTCTCCCTAAACAAACCAAGGTTACGTATCTTCAGCACGAGCAGGAGGATATGGAGAAACGGTTGTGGCTTGGGGTGTTGAACGACATGAGACACTCACTGTTTTCCCAGGTAAACCCATGGGTCCTGTTAGTCCATCGGCTCCTACATCACCCTGTTCATGAAATGCATCAGATACCACGAAACACAAAGAGACCAGCAAAGCAAATGCATCAGATACCACGAAACACAAAGAGACCAGCAAAGCAAATGCATCAGATACCACGAAACACAAAGAGACCAGCAAAGCAAATGCATCAGATACCACGAAACACAAAGAGACCAGCAAAGCAAATGCATCAGATACCACGAAACACAAAGAG